>OY821763.1:36704114-36830910 GCA_963682095.1 Potentilla sterilis
GCTATTCTCTCGTCGGGAATGCTCCGTCGGCTATAGTATAGCCGACGACACTCAGGGTAAGTTGTCGGCTTATAAAATACGCGGTATAGCCGACGAATAAAGCGTCGTCGGCTATACTTCGAACATTGCCGACGACAGAATCGTCGGCTTCAACAATTACGTAATTGCCCCTAACCCGGAAGTATAGCCGACGACACTATCGTCGGCTATACGTCCGGCATAGCCGACGAATTAATCGTTGGCCATAACAATCGCCGGTACCGGGAACGGCTTTTTTTTGCCGGAAGCCGGGAGGGTATAGCCGACGAAATATGGTCCATTTCGTCGGCTATAACCCTAAATATTTAAAAAAATTTAAAAATTTAACTCGGGCCCAATTTCACTTCGTCTTCGGTTTGGCTGCAGAAAATCCACAAACAAACATCCAAATATCCAACAAATATCCACATCAATCCATCCCTAATATCCTACCTACTGTACAAATTAACCCCCTAACTAGTCATCTACTCATCATCACCCCCTAAACGCGTAGCGTCGTCGACAGGATCGTTCGAGTTCCGGTGGCTATGGCTACCCTGATCGCTTGGCGGCGTACTCCGATGCGGGGGGGGGGGGGGGGGGGGGGGGGTGTGGGGACGACGAACTGGGGCATCTGTGGCGGAGGCGGGGGCTGGAGTCCAGCCTGCTGGGCCTCCCAAGATTGCTGCATCCATCGGTACATCTCCGCCACAGATGCGTCTCTGGCCTGCTGCGCCGAAGCCTCCGCGGCCCTCGCCAACTCCGCCTGCTGGAGCGCCTCCACCGCCCTCGCCAACTCCGCCTGAGTCCTCTGCAGCTGTGTCTGCAAGTCTCCTCTCGTCGAAGCCGCACGCTGCGTGCTGGGATTGGCCGGCGTGTACTTGAGAACCCCATCTCCCGCCGCGCCTAGGCCTCTCTGGTAGAAGTAGTTGTTGCCCGTCCCTACCGCCGCGTGCATGATCTGAGAGGCCAAGCGCGGCTCAAGGGTGTCGATCGTGGAGGCAAACTCCGCGATCGCCTCGTCGGACGCCCCTTCCCCCAGGGTGTCTCGCGCGATCCCGAAGGTTATCGCGTCGGTCTCCGCATCTATTTCCGCCTAATTGACAAGAAAATATAATAAACGAATTAATAAAAAAATATATAAATTAATTTAATGAAACACTTTTATTGAAGATGGGCGAATACTTACCACTTGGTCGGGACGCCCCGGATACATCTGCGCATGAATCCACGACAACGGCCTCAGCGGTCGGTCCCTCCTCGCAATCTCTGCCCACTGCCTCCAGGAGCGGGCGCCGCCGTGGTGGGGGTGCTCGTTCCTCTTGCGGTTGTCGCTGTTCGTCTTCGAGATTTTCTGTATTATAAGAACGAACATATAAACGCAAATATAAATTAGTAACTAAATTAAAATATTAGGAACTAACCAAAATAAAATTATTAACTAATTTAGTTACTAACTAATTTAATTTAATTAGTAACTACTTAACTAACTAATTTAATTTAGTAACTAACTAACTTACTAACTACCTAATTTAATTTAATTTAGTAACGAACTAACTAACTATGTAACTAACTAACTAACTTAATTTAATAACTAATAACTAACTAACTAATTAATTTAATTAAGTAACTACATAATTTAAGTATTAAATAACAGTAAAAAGTTATATACTAGCAGGCTAAATTTTCTTACCGAGACCCTGTCGCTCCCGAAGTAGGCTACCAGCCATAGCCACTCATACTCCCTGTACCGGAACTCGTGGGGGTTGCACCTCGCCCCAAGCCCTGCTCCACATGGTACGTCCTGTAGTGCGTCGACAGCTCGTTCTTCCACTCGGAGTACCTATATTAACAAAACACAACTGTTAGATATATTCGTACACTGCCAATAAATAGTATGATAGTAAAATAACGCGAAACACATAACCTGTTCTTCAGCTGCTCGTCTCTCCACCAGTCCAAGGTAGGATGGACTCTAAACCATTGCTGCAATATTATAAATTAATTAGAAAATATTTTTATATAGTTATAAGGACTGAATTCATAAATGTTTATTTTCTATAATAAAAATACGATTTAACTCACCGACAGTGCATTGTACACTCGCGCCTTGATGTCATCGGGCACAGAGCCCCAGTCGGGCCACAACAGTGGGACCCTGTCCCGCACGAGCATGCCCGTCGCGTTGATATACTTGGTGGTGGTGTCTCTCCTCTCGATCGGTCGTCCATCCTCACCGGGACCGGGCAGGATCTCCCTGATCCCACCGGCGAGCTCCCTCTCCAGGGTCGACATGTTCGCTGGCCCTCTGGTCCGTCTCGTCCCCGCAGGTTTATTTACGAGGACGCCTGTTTCATAATTAAAATGAATACATAGTTAAATAATTATTTAAACTAACTAATTAAATAATTAATTAAACAATCTAAATAATTAATTAAACTAACAAATTACCTGCGTCGTTGTACTGCTTGTCCTTCTCACGAACACACCACAGGCCGCGGCAGTCCTCTGAGTCGAAAGGCCTGTGGACGTAGGCCTCCTCCCAGGGAATCTCGTGGGGCCGGTCGTGCCTCTAAATCTGCCTCCCCCTGGCGTCGTACTCGGGGATGGCAGGGAGGAACTGGACCATGTACATCCCCGATGGCGGAGACATACGGGGCGTGGACCCTGAGGGGCCTGATCCCCCTGACGGTGAGCCCCGTAGCTGTGGACGCTGTGGCTGTGGGGGGACAGGGAGCATCTCTGGAGGGTCCAGATCGGCGCGCGGTGGGGTCGGCTGCCGATCCTGGAACAGTGCTGAAGTGCACTGGGGTCTGGTGGCTCTGCGTCCTCCTCCGAGACTCGAGTCAGGGCCCGCTCCCGTCGACTCATACGAGGAGCCCCCACGTGGATCGCTCGGGGTCAATCCCATCAAGGTCTCCTCTCGTCGACTCATAGGCCGGCGTAGGCCCCGACGACCGCTGGATCCGCTCCCCCCACAGCTGGCTCCTGCCTGAGCGTCGGGGTCGCTCTCGGTCGGTCTGGCAAGCCATCGGTCTACAGCGCGGCGGTTTCCTGCACAATTAGTATATATATTCCATAAATTTCACAAAAATTCCACAAAAAAATTAAAAACTTCATTAAATGTATATATACCTAATTATATATATACCTAAATATATTTATACCTAATTATATATATATATATATATATATATATATATCCTCCTACAAATCGTTGTTAATTCCACAAAATTAAAAAAAAATCCACAAAATTCCATAAATTTCACAAAAAAATAAAAAACTTCATTAAATATATATATACCTAATTATATATATACATAAATATATTTATACCTAATTATATATATATATTCCGAAATATATATATATATATATATATATATATATATATATATATATCCTCCTAAAAATTACACAAAATTAACAAAAATTCCACAACATTAAAAAAATTTCCACAAAATTCCATAAATTTCACAAAAAAATAAAAAACTTCATTAAATATATATATACCTAATTATATATATACATAAATATATTTATACCTAATTATATATATATATATGTATATATATATATTCCGAAAATATATATATATATATATATATATATATATATATATATATATCCTCCACAAAATTCCACAAAATTAACAAAAATTCCACAACATTCCATAAATTGCACAACAACCCTAAATTCCACATAATTTCACAAAAACCATAAAATTTCACAAAATCACAAAATTTCCAAAAACCATAAATGAGGGAGAGCGGGACTACCTGACATGGTGGTGCGGCTAGGGGAGGTGGTGCGGTGCGGCGGCGACGGCGGCTTGGGGCGGCGGCTGGTGGGGCTGGGTCGATCGGTCGATCGGCGTCGGGTGGGGCTGGGTCGATCGGCGTCGGGTGGGGAGGGTCGATCGGCGTCGGGTGGGGCTGGGTCGATCGGCATCGGGTGGGGAGGGTTCCAAATTAGGCAGAAAATGAGGGAGAGGCGCCTCTGTTGCGGTTTAAATCGAAGGACTATAGCCGACGATTTAATTTTAATTCGTCGGCTATACTCTGACCCGAAATCCGGGCCGGGCCTCAGTTGGGCTTTGGGGGCCTGTTATAGCCGACGAAGAATGAATTTCGTCGCCTATAGTCTGAAAATCGAAGGACTATAGCCGACGATTTAATTTTAATTCGTCGGCTATACTCTGACCCGAAATCCGGGCCGGGCCGAAGTTGGGCTTTGCGGGCCGGTTATAGCCGACGAAGTATGGATTTCGTCGCCTATAATATGAATCTCGTCGGCTATACTTCACGCTCTCAGCAGCCGTCAGATCTCGCCCATCCAACGGCGGACAATGAAACGGCGCGGATCGCAAGAGTTTAGCCGACGAAGTTAAGTATGTCGTCGGCTATTCTTTGGTCAAACTACAAAGTCAAACCTCAAACGATTTAAAACGGCAATTGGCCCTTCTAAATGACGGTTTTTTGCCTGACCTTCAACAGAGAATAGTTTCAGATCGATGAGACGCAACTAATCGTATAAAAATTTTCCTCAAAATTTTAACAGACCATCAGGCTACCCATAGGAAAACGGAAGTAAAAAACAGCTAACCGCAACATTCGGCACACAGATTTTGTCGAAATCTTCCCATTTTTCAACCGTAGGCGTATTTCAATATTTCGGTCATATCTTATTTCACGACACTTTTGCATTTGAAGGGTCTACGTATAGTAACTATTTGAAACTATACATTCACTTAAACACTTAGTAAACAAGTTAAGGAACATTAGTGCATATGTTCCGATTTCGAATCTAAAAGTTTGGAAAATCTATTCCAACCGTCAGATATCACCATTAAGATTAAATACATGTATGAAAAAAATTCCAACTACATCTGACAACGTTAAAGGCTCGAACGGTATGGTCAAACTGCAAAGTCAAACCTCTAAACGCTTTAAAACGGAAATTGGCCCGTCTAGATGACGTTTTTTGGCCTGACCTTCAACAGAGAATAGTTTCAGATCGATGAGACGCAACTAATCGTATAAAAATTTTCCTCAAAATTTTTACCGACCGTCAGGCTACCCATACGAAAACGGAAGTAAAAAACAGCTAACCGCAACATTCGGCACACAGATTTTGTCGGAATCTTCCCATTTTTCAACCGTAGACGTTTTTCAATATTTCAGTCGTATCTTATTTCACGACACTTTTGCATTTGAAGGATCAAGCAATGGTTTGGGTCAACATCCGGGCCAGGGGTTATAGTCGACGAATTACAGGTCGTCGGCTAAAGTATAGCCGACGACCTTCAACATTTTGTCGTTAGCCGACGACTTGCATATTAAATTACCCAGAATGGGCATTATAGCCGACGAAGTATGGTCCATTTCGTCGGCTATAATGCTTATCTTTCTGAAAATTTGCCATTTAGGGCCTGCAAATTGCTTATTTCACCTGATAAATTCCTGAACATCGCACAAACAATTCAATACAATTTCCCATAAACTCGGAAAACGGTAATTAAGGACGAAAAATGTATTCATACATGCATGCACCATCGTACACAAATACATACATAAACAGTATACAAAGGATGATAATCAGAATCATCCTCATCACTTGAGTCAGACGTAGTATAGTAGTTAATATCTGGCAACCGGTGCTCGTACTCGTCGTCGGAGTCATCGTCTGCCTGATATAGACGATTCAGATTAACATCATACATGGGCACCTGACCCCTAGGAAGTCGAACCACTCTGCCCGGCGTCACATTATTATCGCGGATGGTGGAGGATTCCGGAATGTCGCCGGCGTCCGGCTCTTGGTATGCGGTCGCTTCTTGACACTCTGTGCTCACACCAAGTGTGGTAGCACTGTATATGTCTCGCTGAGACACATGGTTAACTACCTTCCACGTGCCTTTGTTCAATGGATCGTCAAGATAAAAGACCTTTTTGGCCGCTGTGGCGAAAACAAAGGGGTCGTCTTCATACACACTAGTGGCGGTATTCACCGAAAGTATGCCGTACTGATCGATCCGTATGCGGTGCGGCCTAGTATCAAACCATCGACACTTGAACAAGTGGACTTTCATGCGGTTCCCATAAATGAGTTCAACAACTGACTGTAGGACACCGTAAAAATCCACGCCCCCCTCTGCACCATCGACCATCACCCCACATTTCTGTGTTTTGCGTTCCCCGTCTCTAGCTTCACATATATACTTAACGCCGTTGACATCACACATTGGGCGGACTGTGGAAGATATCGGCTTCATCGACAACAGCCTCAATTCCTCTGAGTAATTTGTATGACCACCCCTCGCAGCCACTTGCATCAGCTGAAAAATATAACTCAAATCAGTTGGTGTGTTTATGATTAAAGAATAGGGAACTGTAAAAAAAAGCCATCTAATATATATATTTATACACTTACCCATTGTGGAAAATAGTCTGCAAACGTCGTGTTGTGGTACTTGACATCACCGCGAACTTCCTTGCAGTGAAGATGGGTTCGTTTCCAATATTGTACCTCCGGACAGTTTATTAGAACCCACCAGTGGGCAATCCCTACCTCATGGTCAGGCAACTTGTCCACACCCTTCTTCTTGAAGCTTCCGTATGGTACAACAGAGTTGGCGACGATAGATAGGTTGAACTCGGGGTCATCTCGACTTGGATGTTGTGGGGGGTCCTCCATCGCTCCCAAGTACAACTTGGCGTACGTTACACACTCATGCGCAATGTAAGCTTCAGCAATACACCCCTCAGGCGCAGATTTATTGTGCACATATTTCTTGTAGTCTCCAAGTTGTCTGCAAGGTTAACAAGTGCATGTTAAGAGCATGCAACTTTTATTTAAAAACATGTATAAATCAAATTTATGAATAACATGTACCTTTCGATGGGATACATCCAAGTGTAGTGTACGGGACCGGTAAGCAACAATTGTTGGGGAAGATGGATCATCAGGTGAGGCATGATGTCAAAGAAGTTTGGGGGAAATATCCTCTCGAACTTGCACAAGATAAAAACGATTTCCTCATGCATTCTCATGAGGTCTGATTTTCTAACTTCTCTAGCGCATAACTTCTGGAAGAATCTTGACAACGCCACCAACGGCTCAACCACTTCATCCTCCAAGTACGCTCGAATGAAAATAGAGAAGAGGCGTTGAAGCAGTACATGGCAGTCGTGACTCTTCAATCCGTACATCTTGTTGTCTCGGTAGTGAACACACTTGCTTATGTTATCCGCATAGCCATAAGGATACCTGCATAGCCATTAACAACAATTAGATTTCATGCATATATAGTCGTCCAACAACAGATGGATTCTTTAGGGAATACATGCCTAATAAAAAGTTACCTGACATTACTCAGCCATCCAAAGATTTCATGTTTCTGGTCCCTAGTGACGGTGTAAGGAGCTTGGGGCATTTTGCTCCTGCCCTCTCTCAACCACAAATGGTCCCGCAGTCCCATATTTCTCAGATCAACGCGTGCCTTGGGGGTGTCTTTTGTTTTCTTCTCCCAATTCAAAACTGTGCCAACCACGGCTTCACCCACGTTCTTCTCTATATGCATGACATCCAGGTAGTATCTGGTAGCCAACCTGGCCCAATAAGGAAGTTCCCATAAGATGCTCTTGTGTGACCAGAACCTATACCGATCCGGCCTCTCTGGAATTGTGCGCAACACATCGGGATGATTGCTAAGCGGACCAAAGTCATACTCATTCAACACTGCCAATATTTCCTCCCCTGTCCATTGCTCGGGTGCCCAGCCCCTTTCTTCAGTCCCATCAAAAGCCTGTGCACCGTCCCTAAATGGATGGTCATGCGGAAGCCAACGACGGTGACGCATCTGGACAATCTTGCTGCAATGAGGACTGGAGCAATCAACAGTCATGCACTCTGAACAAGCCCTGTAACCCCTGGTGACGCTGCCCGACAACATACCCCTCCCAGGAAAGTCACTGATCGTGCCAACAAGCATGGCATGCATCCGGAACATCTCATTTTTGAACTGGTCGTAGACCAGGTGGCCGTTCAGACTCAAGAACCGAAGCTCCTCAATTACGGGTCTCAAATACACATCGAGACACTTTCCCGGATAACTTGGGCCTGGAATCAACAATGTGAGCATGTTATATTCCTTCTTCATGCACATCCACGGTGGAAAGTTGTACGGAATCAAAATAACTGGCCACACACTGTACTGAAGCTCTTTCTTGCCAAAAGGGTTGAAACCGTCGGATGATAGCCCTAGCCAAACATTTCGAACCTCTGATGCAAATTCAGGAAACTCCAACACATTCTTCTTCCAAGCCTCTCCGTCGGCGGGATGTCTAAGGGTGTCATCGTCAGGTACATTCCTCTCAGCCCACCATCTCATAGCTTTGGCCGTGAAAGCACACATGAACAACCGCTCAAGCCTATCAATCAGCGGGAAGTACCGAAGCATCTTCACAGCTTTCTTGTTCCCTTTAGGAGTGAACTTATACCGCTCTGTATTGCATACTGGGCAGTATTCAAGATCTGCAAGTCCTTCCCCGTAAAACAGAACGCAATCGTATCTGCATGCATGAATCTTGATGTAGGAAAGGCCGAGATCTTTAAGGATATGTCGCACCTTATGATGACTGGTAGGAAGCCGATGTCCGGGGGGCATCGCCCCACCCCATATCTTCAGCCAATCATCAACCGATTTGACAGTGCCTTTGTTCTCCGTTTTGATCTTCATCACTCCCATGACAGATTCAAGGACAGTCTTACTGCATCCGGGGTACAACAGAGTCTGTTGCAATACGATCAGGTTGTTGTACTTTTCCATACCACTTGTGTTGACCGGAGATCGGGGTAATGGCTCGAGTGGCTCAATATCAGGGAAACACTCCATCTCCGGAGGAGGGAGTTGCACATCTGGTGCTTCATCAAAGACACCGCTCTCATGAGGAAACATATCGTTGATCCAGTTCGTTGTTGGATCATTGGAGGAACTCCCTCTCTCGGCAAATTGTCCATGATCATGAGGACCCGCAAACTCTGGTTCACCGTGATAAATCCAATTAGTGTATAGGACCCAAAATTCATATCTAGCCAGGTGTTGCTCCACTGTCTCTATGGAAAACCGGTGTCGTGGGGTGGCACACTTGCACTTTTTACACGGACAATAATGAAGTGTAGTGTCTCCACAGTTAGCCATCACAAAATCCAGGAAACTCCTAACTCCATCATGATACACCTGATCCCATCTTCCAAGGGTAATCCAACTCTTGTCCATCCTGTAAATTCAAGAAATAAATATAGCTATATATAGATATGTATATATGCACGTACTACGTACGTACGTACGTACTAATTAATTAAAAAATTCATCATTACACACACACACACATATATATATATATATACATGCATCCCTAAATTAATTAAAACATCGTCAATCTCCCTAATTAATTAAACACAATGTATTTTTTATATATACCAACAATATATTTTTAATTACAATTAAATTAATTAATATATATATACATTTTTTCATCAAATTCATCTAAAATCACCTATAAATCAACAATCAATCACTAATCTTCAACAAAACTTCAATTCTATCTAACCAACATATCAACCCATTAATAATCTCATCTCAACACACACATATATATATATATATATAATTATTATATATCAAATTAACACACCTCTGCATATAACCAACTAAATCAACACACACAGCAATATACGTACCTTTCAAGCTTATGGCCGAGGTTTTGGACGATTTCAGAGCGTTTTCGAAATATTTTCGACGAATGAGCTCGCTGCTGTAGAATAGATCTGATATAAGAGTTATAGCCGACGAATACCCTCCTCGTCGGCTATAACCAAAAACTTTTCGTCGGCTATAACTATTATAGCCGACGAATACCTTCCTCGTCGGCTATAAGCAAAATCTTTTCGTCGGCTATAGTTATAGCTGACGACGTCCGACAACTCGTCGGCTATAATATTATAGCCGACGATGTGGCCGACAAAATAGTAATTCGTCGGCTATGACCCCTTATAGCCGACGAAGTACTGTTTCGTCGGCCGTTTTTTCCCATATCGTTGGCTATAACCCCTTTTCTGGTAGTGTGGGAAAATTATGGAGATCTTGGAAATCTGATCTTTCTATTGAAATAAGGAATATTGAAGAGTCCAAATCAACTAAGATGGAGAGAACAAATCTCATTGCCAAGCTTAAACCCATTGATGTGTCAGCTCAAGTGTGGGATATTTTTGTGCAATCACGGATGACAGCGGAGTGGCAGGTAATCTGTTAGTTCTAGTTTCTAAAACTGTAATCTGTTTGACAATATTGGTAATGCATTCCTAATTTTCATGTGACCGACAGTTGTATGCATTGGTCTTAGTCAAGTAATGTTAAGTGCTGCTAAACTCATTTCTCATGGATATTGATCATTCTTTTTTATGAGTTTCTGATTTTCTATATCTTTATCTTGATCCTTTTTACTGGTTCTTTTTCTGGTTGCTAAATTTTTGGCCATTCTTTTTAAGATGGTTCATTAAATTTTATTAGGATGGTGCAATGTTGAATGCTGAAACTTCTAATACTGAACTTAGTGACCTAAAAACTTGGCCATTTCATCTTTATTGGTTTTACTCCATTCTGTTTGTCATATTGGCTTAATTTACTTTAGCGTCCTCAGAAAGAAAGTAGATCATAATCATTTTGTTCATGTGTTTAAACTCTATTGTGTCCTGAGTTTTGGTTTTTGATATTCATGTAGGAAAAGTCTAAGAAAATGAGAACCATAAGGGCAAAACAAACTATAACCCACACAATGAGCCGACAAGGATATGCAAGGCTGGAAGATGAACATGTAAGCCACACCTAGACTCATAAACTATATTTAAATGTATGCTGATTTGTTAGATATTAATATTAATTTTCTACTAACTTTCATGTTCAGAACAAGAAACACCCTGATGAGCCTTTGACGAAGCCAAAACTTTGGATCAAAGGACATGAGCCAAAGAAAAGCAAAAATCTTGTCGTCGCTGCTAAAATTGTATGCAATCTACACCTTCATTTATTATCATAACCAAGCTATCATGATGCTGCTGCATATTTGTGAGTGGCTAATTATATTGTTCTTGTGTAGGCTGAGATACAAGCCAAAATGAATGAATCTCCACCTACTGAACAAGATCCGCAACAAGAAGAAATTTTGACTCAAGTCCTTGGTAAGGATCGCCATGGTCGTGTTAGAGGTCTTGGAGGAGGGGTTACAAAAACAAAGCTATATGCTCTGTCACAAAATGACAGAAAATATGAACAATTGAGGGCTGAACTGAGGAAAGAACGTGCGCGTAATATCAAATTTCAGAATGCAATAGCTGCCAAACTAGGGATAAACTTGGTAAGTTTGTAGTCAAACACTCGTTATTTTATTTTTTGAGGATCTTGAGAAATGGCTAATAAATAAATAATGATATATATGTATAGAGTTCAATTGCTGATGAGGATGATGATGGTGTTGGTGTTGCTGCTGAAACTGTGGAACGTACACCTGTAATTTCCAAGGTATTTATTCATGTATATGTTTCTTTTCAGTCCTTATGTTAGTCTTACATGAGAATACTTATGTAGTTTCTATTATAATTTAGAATCAAGTCCAATGTGATGCAAGTGCAACTCGAGAGGTTGTTGCTAATCCAAGGGTATGACCTCTTGTGAAGTGACGAGTGTTTGTTTCCATATCTCATCAAAATATAAAGTCTTTTACTTTATGGAAGTATTAGAAATTACTCGATGTATTAGAAATATCTCATCAATATTCAATAGCGTTTTTTAAAACGCCATGCAATTATATTCAATGGCGTTTTTAAAACGCCGTGCAATTATATTCAATGGCGTTTTTAAAACGCCGTGCAATTATATTCAATGGCGTTTTTGCAACGCCATAAAAAGCTTCAGAAAAAGACGGCGTCGGTTTCTACTGCGTCTGGCGACGGCGTCGAAAAACGCCGTAGAATACTTTTAATAGCGTTTTCAAACGTCGTTGATGATGTTGTGTGTAGTAGTGTCTATGTATTTATAGTATTTGTATTATGTTGGATATGTGATTTGAATGAAATGTTGGTTGGATATGTGATTTGAATGAAATGCAGGTTTCAGAAATGAATGAAATGCAGGTTTCAGAATACCAGAATGCTGTTATTCTGTCTCTGTAATAAATTTTGAAGCGACGAACATTGATCATTGTTCGTCGCTTAGATTATAGTGAGGCGACGAAGATTGCACAAAATACGTCGCTCCCTGCCTATTCAAAATGAAATAAAGAGACCAATTCTGTTATTCTGTCTCTGTAACAAATATTTAAGCGACGAACATTGATCATTGTTCGTCGCTTAGATTATAATGAGGCGACGAAGATTCAACAAAATACGTCGCTCCATGCCTTTTAAAATGAATTTAAGAGACCAATTTTGACCCAAACTTTGTCGCCACAAGTAGGGGGGGACAACTCAAAATGCGTCGTATGGGTTTTGAAGAGACGAGTCAAACTTCATCGCAACGGAATGCAAGCGACGCGTCTAAAGTGGTCGCTATAGATCTCTGCCGACGCGTCAAAAGTCGTCGCTCTCTTCTGAGCGATCACTTTTGAAGTCGTCGCATGAATATATGAGGCGACGACTTTTGAGTCATTATTGGTCGCTTGGAATTGAAACGACGAATGTGAGGCGACGACTTATTGCCGTCGGCAGGATGTTCAGGCGACGACTTCTGATGCGAAGCGACGACTTAAAGTCGTCGCTTCGATGCTTACCTGCGGTAGTGCCAGTTACTTTCCATTGGCCTCTTGCACTACAGAAAACCAGAACTCAAGGATATGGAAGAGCATAAACGAATATACTCGGATAATTTCCGGAAACGTTGTTCGGAAAGGAAGGATAAGCTACCGAAGACCAAAAAAGCTGTTGATGAGCTAAGAAACTTTGTTAATGTTTCTAGAGAAAGCATTTTCTGTTGTTACGCTGGGACCATTGATCTTGACGTTAGCGAAGATCAGGTTGTGGAAATAATTCTAGTCGATATGCCGCCTGCTTCATAATTGAGCTATTTCTGAGGAATAGTGAAGCAGAATGGCGTGGTAAGGATTACATATTAAGTTCACCATGGCTGAAGAAAGCTATAGAGCTGGAACTCATACTATTTGAAAATCAGCTCCCTTATTTTCTTCTTCAAGACATATATGAACATGTGTTCCCACCCTCTTCCACTTCTCTTCCCCAAAAACAAGCACACGAACATGATGTTGCTATAGATATTGCAGACGAAGCTAAACCTAGTCAGGCTGTTTCTTCCTTTCTCAAGCTTACCTGCATGTGAGAATTTTAAAGATTTCAGTAATGGAGAATTGGTCAAGGATGGAGTGCAACTACAACCAAAACACTTCACTGATTTGGTGAGACATTTTATGCTTCCGGGGGAGGAAATGACATGGGGTGAAACAACCAATAGTAAATACAATATAACAATGCTGACAGCAGCAGGGATTAACTTTATGCCAGGTGAAGATCGTGAACGTCTTGTTGTAAAGATTGATGCATGATTCTCATGCCCCTGAACGCCTTAATTATGAAAAAACAGCTTCTAAGCTTAAGTTAAACTTGGCACGTTTCCGAAGTATGAACTTGAAGATTACTCCATTTCGTGTGAAGGATGAAACGGAATGCATTATTCGAAATGTCATGGCACTGGAGCAATTCTTGTACCCACAGGAGGCTTATGTTTGCAATTATATTAATGATGGACAAACTTGTAGACACTGTGGAAGATGTGGATTTCCTGGTGGAGAAAGGAGTGATCGTCAACATGCTAGGAAGTAATCTAGCAGTGGTGAAGCTGGTTAATAAACTCTGCGATCATTTCATGGATGAAAAATCCTGCTATACTAATATCTGTCATAAGCTCAATAGGCACTACGGGTGTTCTATTAACCGACATTTGGTATCCTTGAAACGAGTTTATACTACAAGGATGTTTGGACAGGCAGTGCAACTTTTTTTGGAGTTGTACTCGTAGTTCTCACAATCGTTCAAATCATCATGCATGTCATTCAAAAAGTAATCTTTGATTAGGATTTGGAGTTTTTTTTTTCTTCTTCTTCTGGGAACAATAAGCTTTGTATCTCCTAAAAATTTGGACTCTGTACAAATGTATTATTTCAGTTGATACTTTTTTTTTGAAGTTCTCCTTGATCATTCATTGGTTTTTATCTGTTTCCATGGGAGCGGATTGCAAAATAAAGTCATTGCATTTCATTGATGCGTCTTTCCTCTTCCACAAATTTGCAGTCGCAATACTTGTGACTTAGGTTTGGATTCAACAAGCTCATATAGATTACATTCATACTTTACTAGTCTCAGAATTTACTAGGATGCATGTATAGATTACTTGTTCTAACCTAAGCAATATTATAACTATCAAACTATGGCTCATTACTTGACCACATAATGCATAACACAATACTGATCAAGATTGAAGTCTGCAACAGCCTCAAAAATTTCGCCTTGTAATACTGTAGCAGATTGCAGAGCGTCTAGACTCTAGATTGGCAGATTGCTAACCTTGTTGTGGGGGGGGGGGGGGGGGGGGACAGCCAGAGACGATTGCCTGTGGCGACGCTGACGTAGAAGGAAGCAATAGCCTGAGGTTGTGAATGAAAGGCATCCGGGACTCGCGTTAGCCGGCAAATAGAGAAAGAATAAGTGGAAGTGTGGAAGGGTTCGATACTACGGTTCCAGTTCCCGGTCTCACTTCTTTTCAATACAGAAACCCAAATACGTACATATAGAGTTCTTATTCTTCCTTCTTTTTCTCATGCAATCATTCTTGGGTGACTCAAATGCATTTTGTCGTGAAAATATAGTTTCGTTTTAGCCCATAGTGACTCATGACTCATGTTTAGGTCTTGTGACACCAGCCTTGCCTAGACTCCAATAACTAGTCTAATTAAATCATTTTAAAAAATATATTTGCAATGAGCACGTACATTTGCTTACACAGGGTTCTAATTTTCTTACCCATTTTTTTTTTTTTTTTACTGTGGACAATAGCTATTGATCCAAGTAAAAGATAATTTCCATGAAAAAGAAAAAATTATTATAGAGCCTCAATGGAAAACTATGTATACTTTGCATGCTCAGGTATAGCGGACCTGGCTTAAAAAGATGCATGGTTCGTTCCAATGCAAGTAGTATCCAACCTCACTAATTTGAACCTTCTTATTCTCAGATCTAGATTACAGTACGCACCCGTGGACTACAATAATTCCAAGATATCTATTCCACGAATCTTTAGTTTACGAGGACCATATATTATGTGGCTGAGAAATCAACGTTACGTTTACAGTATCATGATACCTATAGGTAGCAGTAAGATTAAAGCACTTCTGCTAATTATCTTTGGAGGCAGATCGAGATGTCTTCACAATGAATAGTGTCCGCGATGAGGGCACTGATCGATGAACCAGCTTGAACCAGTCCTGGAAGAATGGTGTGCCTACAGGGTTCCCAGCAAACTGCGCAATGTAAATGAAGCATTATACAGTACTCCTCAATTACTTTCGATAGGCCCTTTCCGATCAACTAATGCAGTCCAAAACTGAAGGACATGGAAAGCCATAAACGTACAGAAATACTATGAGGAATTTCTCAACAATGTACCTCTACACCAAGTAGACTTCGTTTAACACATAAAGTTTGGTAGATTGGTTCGATTCGAAACTAAAATATCTTCAAACTAGTCTACGTGATAGATCGTTCATAAACGAACCAATCTACATACAATAGACACACACATGTGACACGTTTATTTAGTTTGAATGGAATTCACACTACCAGAAAAGGGGTTATAGCCGACGATATGGGAAAAAACGGCCGACGAAATAGTATCTCGTCGGCTATAACCCCTTATAGCCGACGAATTACTATTTCGTCGGCCACATCGTCGGCTATAATATTATAGCCGACGACGGCCGACAACTCGTCGGCTATAACTATAGCCGACGAAACGTTTTTGGTTATAGCCGACGAGAATGGTATTCGTCGGCTATAATAGTTATAGCCGACGAAAAGTTTTTGGTTATAGCCGACGAGGAGGGTATTCGTCGGCTATAACTCTTATATCAGATCGACCTTCTGCATCAGGGAGCTCATTCGTCGATGAAATCGTCCAAAACGCTCTGAAATCGTCCAAAACCTCGGCCATAAGCTTGAAAGGTACGTATATTGCTGTGTGTGTTGATTTAGTTGGTTATATGCAGAGGTGTGTTAATTTAGAGTTTAATTAGAATAAATGTGTGATTAATTTGATATATATATATATATATATGTGTGTGTTGAGATGAGATTATTAATGGGTTGATATATATGTTGTATTGGTTAGATAGAATTGAAGTTTTGTTGAAGATTAGTGATTGATTGTTGATTTATAGGTGATTTTAGATGAATTTGATGAAAAAATGTATATATATATTAATTAATCTAATTGTAATTAAAAATATATTGTTGGTATATATAAAAAATACATTGTGTTTAATTAATTAGGGAGATTGACGATGTTTTAATTAATTTAGGGATGCATGTGTATATATATATATATATATGTGTGTGTGTAATGATGAATTTTTTAATTAATTAGTACGTGCGTACGTACGTAGTACGTGCATATATACATATCTATATATAGCTATATTTATTTCTTGAATTTACAGGATGGACAAGAGTTGGATTACCCTTGGAAGATGGGATCAGGCGTATCATGATGGAGTTAGGAGTTTCCTGGATTTTGTGATGGCTAACTGTGGAGACACTACACTTCATTATTGTCCGTGTAAAAAGTGCAAGTGTGCCACCCCACGACACCGGTTTTCCATAGAGACAGTGGAGCAACACCTGGCTAGATATGGATTTTGGGTCCTATACACTAATTGGATTTATCACGGTGAACCAGAGTTTGCGGGTCGTCATGATCATGGACAATTTGCCGAGAGAGGGAGTTCCTCCAATGATCCGACAACGAACTGGATCAACGATATGTTTCCTCGTGAGAGCGGTGTCTTTGAGGAAGCACCAGATGTGCAACTCCCACCTCCGGAGATGGAGTGTTTCCCTGATATTGAGCCACTCGAGCCATTACCCCGATCTCCGGTCAACACAAGTGGTATGGAAAAGTACAACAACCTGATCGCATTGCAACAGACTCCGTTGTACCCCGGATGCAGTAAGACTGTCTTTGAATCTGTCATGGGAGTGATGAAGATCAAAACGGAGAACAAAGGCACTGTCAAATCGGTTGATGATTGGCTTCGGCTATGGGGTGGGGCGATGCCCCCCGGACATCGGCTTCCTACTAGTCATCATAAGGTGCGACATATCCTTAAAGATCTCGGCCTTTCCTACATCAAGATTCATGCATGCAGATACGATTGCGTTCTGTTTTACGGGGAAGGACTTGCAGATCTTGAATACTGCCCATTATGCAATACAGAGCGGTATAAGTTCACTCCTAAAGGGAACAAGAAAGCTGTGAAGATACTTCGGTACTTCCCGCTGATTGATAGGCTTGAGCGGTTGTTCATGTGTGCTTTCACGGCCGAAGCTATGAGATGGTGGGCTGAGAGGAATGTGCCTGACGATGACACCCTTAGACATCCCGCCGACGGAGAGGCTTGGAAGAAGAACGTGTTGGAGTTTCCTGAATTTGCATCAGAGGTTCGAAATGTTTGGCTAGGGCTATCATCCGACGGTTTCAACCCTTTTGGCAAGAAAGAGCTTCAGTACAGTGTGTGGCCAGTTATTTTGATTCCGTACAACTTTCCACCGTGGATGTGCATGAAGAAGGAATATAACATGCTCACATTGTTGATTCCAGGCCCAGGTTATCTGGGAAAGTGTCTCGATGTGTATTTGAGACCCGTAATTGAGGAGCTTCGGTACTTGAGTCTGAACGGCCACCTGGTCTACGACCGGTTCAAAAATGAGATGTTCCGAATGCATGCCATGCTTGTTGGCACGATCAGTGACTTTCCTGGGAGGGGTATGTTGTCGGGCAGCGTCACCAGGGGTTACAGGGCTTGTTCAGAGTGCATGACTGTTGATTGCTCCAGTCCTCATTGCAGCAAGATTGTCCAGATGCGTCACCGTCGTTGGCTTCCGCATGACCATCCATTTAGGGACGATGCACAGGCTTTTGATGGGACTGAAGAAAGGGACTGGGCACCCGAGCAATGGACAGGGGAGGAAATATTGGCAGTGTTGAATGAGTATGACTTTGGTCCGCTTAGCAATCATCCCGATGTGTTGCGCACGATTCCAGAGAGGCCGGATCGGTATAGGTTCTGGTCACACAAGAGCATCTTATGGGAACTTCCTTATTGGGCCAGGTTGGCTACCAGATACTACCTGGATGTCATGCATATAGAGAAGAACGTGGGTGAAGCCGTGGTTGGCACAGTTTTGAATTGGGAGAAGAAAACAAAAGACACCCCCAAGGCACGCGTTGATCTGAGAAATATGGGACTGCGGGACCATTTGTGGTTGAGAGAGGGCAGGAGCAAAATGCCCCAAGCTCCTTACACCGTCAGCAGGGACCAGAAACATGAAATCTTTGGATGGCTGAGTAATGTCAGGTAACTTTTTATTAGGCATGTATTCCCTAAAGAATCCATCTGTTGTTGGACGACTATATATGCATGAAATCTAATTGTTGTTAATGGCTATGCAGGTATCCTTATGGCTATGCGGGTAACATAAGCAAGTGTGTTAACTACCGAGACAACAAGATGTACGGATTGAAGAGTCACGACTGCCATGTACTGCTTCAACGCCTCTTCCCTATTTTCATTCGAGCGTACTTGGAGGATGAAGTGGTTGAGCCGTTGGTGGCGTTGTCAAGATTCTTCCAGAAGTTATGCGCTAGAGAAGTTAGAAAATCAGACCTCATGAGAATGCATGAGGAAATCGTTTTTATCTTGTGCAAGTTCGAGAGGATATTTCCCCCAAACTTCTTTGACATCATGCCTCACCTGATGATCCATCTTCCCCAACAATTGTTGCTTACCGGTCCCGTACACTACACTTGGATGTATCCCATCGAAAGGTACATGTTATTCATAAATTTGATTTATACATGTTTTTAAGTAAAAGTTGCATGCTCTTAACATGCACTTGTTAACCTTGCAGACAACTTGGAGACTACAAGAAATATGTGCACAATAAATCTGCGCCTGAGGGGTGTATTGTTGAAGCTTACATTGCGCATGAGTGTGTAACGTACGCCAAGTTGTACTTGGGAGCGATGGAGGACCCCCCACAACATCCAAGTCGAGATGACCCCGAGTTTAACCTATCTATCGTCGCCAACTCTGTTGTACCATACGGAAGCTTCAAGAAAAAGGGTGTGGACAAGTTGCCTGACCATGAGGTAGGGATTGCCCACTGGTGGGTTCTAATAAACTGTCCAGAGGTACAATATTGGAAACGTCACCATCTTCACTGCAAGGAAGTTCGCGGTGATGTCGACTACCACAACACGACGTTTGCAGACTATTTTCCACAATGGGTAAGTGTATAAATATATATATTAGATGGCTTTCTTTTACAGTTCCCTATTCTTTAATCATAAACACACCGAGTGATTTGAGTTATATTTTTCAGCTGATGCAAGTGGCTGCGAGTGGTGGTCATACAAATTACTCAGAGGAATTGAGGCTGTTGTCGATGAAGCCGATATCTTCCACAGTCCGCCCAATGTGTGATGTCAACGGCGTTAAGTATATATGTGAAGCTAGAGACGGGGAACGCAAAACACAGAATTGTGGGGTGATGGTGGATGGTGCAGAGGGGGGCGTGGATATTTACGGTGTCCTACAGTCAGTTGTTGAACTCATTTATGGGAACCGCATGAAAGTCCACTTGTTCAAGTGTCGATGGTTTGATACTAGGCCGCACCGCATACGGATCGATCAGTACGGCATACTTTCGGTGAATACCGCCACTAGTGTGTATGAAGACGACCCCTTTGTTTTCGCCACAGCGGCCAAAAAGGTCTTTTATCTTGACGATCCTTTGAACAAATGCACGTGGAAGGTAGTTAACCATGTGTCTCAGCGAGACATATACAGTGCTACCACACTTGGTGTGAGCACAGAGTGTCAAGAAGCGACCGCATACCAAGAGCCGGACGCCGGCGACATTCCAGAATCCTCCACCATCCGCGATAATAATGTGACGCCGGGCAGAGTGGTTCGACTTCCTAGGGGTCAGGTGCCCATGTATGATGTTAATCCGAATCGTCTATATCAGGCAGACGATGACTCAGACGACGAGTACGAGCACCGGTTGCCAGATATTAACTACTATACTACGTTTGACTCAAGTGATGAGGATGATTCTGATTATCATCCTTAGTATACTATTTATGTATGTATTTGTGTACAAAGGTGCATGCATGTATGAAAAAAAATTTTGTCCTTAATTACCGTTTTCCGAATTTTTGGGAAATTGTATTGAATTGTTTGTGCGATATTCAGGAATTTATCAGGTGAAATAGGCAATTTTCAGGCCCTAAATGGCAAATTTTCAGAAACATCAGCATTATAGCCGACGAAATGGACCATAATTCGTCGGCTATAATGCCCATACTGTAGCCGACGACTTACAATTCGTCGGCTATACTGTAGCCGACGACTTGCAAGTCGTCGGCTAAATTATATTGACCGAAACCATACGTAGACCGTTCAAATGCAAAAGTGTCGTGAAATAAGATACGACCGAAATATTGAAATACGACTACGGTTGAAAAATGGGAAGATTCCGACAAAATCTGTGTGCCGAATGTTGCGGTTAGGTGTTTTTTACTTCCGTTTTCCTATGGGTAGCCTGACGGTCGGTAAATATTTGGAGGAAAATTTTTATACGGTTAGTTGCGTCGCATCGATTTGAAACTATTCTCTGTTGAAGGGCAGGCCAAAACACGTCATTTAGACGGGCCAATTGCCGTTTTAAAGCGTTTAGAGGTTTGACCAAAAGTTTGACCGTCCCGATCGAGCCTTTAACGTTGTCAGATGTAGTTGGATTTTTTTTCATACATGTATTTAATCTTAACGGTGATATCTGACGGTTGGAATAGATTTTCTAAACTTTTAGATTCGAAATCGGAACATATGCACTAATGTTCCTTAACTTATTTACTAAGTGTTTAAGTGAATGTATAGTTTCAAATAGTTACCATACGTAGACCGTTCAAATGCAAAAGTGTCGTGAAATAAGATACGACCGAAATATTGAAATACGACTACAGTTGAAAAATGGGAAGATTCCGACAAAATCTGTGTGCCGAATGTTGCGGTTAGGTGTTTTTTACTTCCGTTTTCCTATGGGTAGCCTGACGGTCGGTAAATATTTGGAGGAAAATTTTTATACGGTTAGTTGCGTCGCATCGATTTGAAACTATTCTCTGTTGAAGGTCAGGCCAAAAAACGTCATTTAGACGGGTCAATTGCCGTTTTAAAGCGTTTAGAGGTTTGACCAAAAGTTGACCAGGGAATAGCCGACGAAATACTTAACCTCGTCGGCTAAACTCTTGCGATCCGCGCCGTTTCATTGTCCGCCGTTGGATGGGCGAGATCTGACGGCTGCTGAGAGCGTAAAGTATAGCCGACGAGATTCATATTATAGCCGACGATATGCATATTATAGCCGACGATATACCTAACTTCGTCGGCTATAACCGGCCCGCAAAGCCCAACTTCGGCCCGGCCCGGATTTTGGCCCGGCCCGGATTAAAATTAAATCGTCGGCTATAATCCTTCGATTTAAACCGAGCCCTAGGCGCCTCTCCCTCATTTTCTGCTTAGAACCAAAATTTCCCAATCGTTCCCCACCCCTCCCTGACGCCGACCGACCACGACGGAGCCTCCCCGACGCCGATCGACCCTCCCCGGCCCCACCCGATTCATCCCCGCCCCGGCCCCCTCCTTCCCGAGCCCTCCCCGACCCGAAAGCCCCTGCCGGAGCCGCCCCGAGCCGCCCTAGCCGCCCCTGCCGCAGCCTCCCCTACCCGCCCCTGCCCGCCCCTGCCGCAGCCGCCCCTGCCCGCCCCTGCCGCAGCCGCCCCTACCCGCCCCTGCCGCAGCCGCCCCTAGCCGCAGCTGCCCCTGCCGCAGCCGCCCCTGCCGCCGTCGCCGCCGCACCGCACCACCGGTCCTCGTCCAGACTGCACCACCATGTCAGGTAGTCCCGATCGAGCCTCATTTAGAGTTTTTATTAATTTTGTCGAATTTTGTGAATTTTAGGGTTTTTGTGAATTTTTTGTGGAATTTAGAGTTTTTGTGAAATTTATGGAATTGTGTGGATTTTTTGTTAAATTTGTTAATTTTGTGGAATTTATATACTAATATTGTGGATTTTTTGTTAAATTTACGGTTTTTATATACTAATTGTGGAATTTTGTTGAATTTATATACTAGTATACTAATTTATATACTAATTTATATATAATTAGGTATAAATATTTTTTTTAATTTTTAGGACGATATATATATATATATATATATATATATATAATTAGGTATAAATATAGTTATGTATATATATAATTAGGTGTATATATATATAATTAGGTATAAATATATTTAGGTACGTATATATATAATTAGGTATATATACATTGAATGAAGTTTTTAATTTTTTTGTGGAATTTTTGTGCAATTTATGGAATTTATATACTAATTGTGCAGGAAACCGGCGCTTTGTAGACCGATGGCTTGGTAGACGGACCGAGAGCGACCCCGACGCTCAGGCAGGATCCAGCCGTGGGGGGAGCGGATCCAGCGGTCGTCGGGGCCTAGGCCGGCCTATGAGTCGACGAGAGGAGACGTTGATGGGATTGACTCCGAGCGATCCACGTGGGGGCTCCTCGTATGAGTCGACGGGAGCGGGCCCTGACTCGAGTGTCGGAGGAGGACGCAGAGCCACCAGACCCCAGTGCACTTCAGCACTGTTCCAGGATCGGCAGCCGACCCCACCGCGCGTCGATCTGGACCCTCCAGAGATGCTCCCTGTCCCCCCACAGCGACAGCGTCCACAGCTACGGGGCCCACCGTCAGGGGGAGCAGGCCCCTCAGGGTCCACGCCCCGTATGTCTCCGCCATCGGGGATGTACATGGTCCAGTTCCTCCCTGCCATCCCTGAGTACGACGCCAGGGGGAGGCAGATTTGGAGGCACGACCGGCCCCACGAGATTCCCTGGGAGGAGGCCTACTTCTACAGTCCTTTCGACTCAGAGGACTGCCGCGGCCTGTGGGCCGTTCGTGAGAAGGACAAGCAGTACAATGACGCAGGTAATTGGTTAGTTTAATTAATTATTTAGATTGTTTAATTAATTATTTAATTAGTTAGTTTAAATAATTATTTAACTATGTATTCATTTTAATTATGAAACAGGCGTCCTCGTCAATAAACCCGCGGGGACGAGACGGACTAGAGGGCCAGCGAACATGTCGACCCTGGAGAGGGAGCTGGCCGGTGGGATCAGAGAGATCCTGCCCGGTCCCGGTGAGGATGGACGCCCGATTGAGCGGAGAGACACCACCACCAAGTACATCAACACGACGGGCATGCTCGTGCGGGACAGGGTCCCACTGTTGTGGCCCGACTGGGGCTCTGTGCCCGATGAGATCAAGGCGCGAGTGTACAATGCACTGTCGGTGAGTTAAATATGATTTTTATTATAGAAAATAAATATTTATGAATTCAGTCCTTATAACTATATAAAAATATTTTCTAATTAATTTATAATATTGCAGCAATGGTTTAGAGTCCATCCTACCTTGGACTGGTGGAGAGACGAGCAGCTGAAGAACAGGTTATGTGTTTTGCTTTTTTTTGTATAAATATATTTATTGGCAGTGTACGAATATATCTAACAGTTGTGTTTTGTTAATATAGGTACTCCGAGTGGAAGAACGAGCTGTCCACGCACTACAGGACGTACCATGTGGAGCAGCGCTTGGGGCGAGGTGCAACCCCCCACGAGTTCCGGTACAGGGAGTACGAGTGGCTATGGCTGGTAGCCTACTTCGGGAGCGACAGGGTCTCGGTAAGAAAATTTAGCCTGCTAGTATATAACTTTTTAATGTTATTTAATAATTAAATTATGTAGTTACTTAATTAAATTAATTAGTTAGTTAGTTAGTTATTAGTTATTAAATTAAGTTAGTTGGTTAGTTACGTAGTTAGTTAGTTCGTTACTAAATTAAATTAAATTAAATTAAATTAGGTAGTTAGTAAGTTAGTTAGTTACTAAATTAAATTAGTTAGTTAAGTAGTTACTAATTAAATTAAATTAGTTAGTAACTAAATTAGTTAATAATTTTATTTTGGTTAGTTCGTAATATTTTAATTTAGTTACTAATTTATATTTGCGTTTATATGTTCGTTCTTATAATACAGAAAATCTCGCGGACGAACAGCGACAACCGCAGGAGGAACGAGCACCCCCACCACGGCGGCGCCCGCTCCTGGAGGCAGTGGGCAGAGATGGCGAGGAGGGACCGACCGCTGAGGCCGTTGTCGTGGATTCATGCGCAGATGTATCCGGGGCGTCCCGACCAAGTGGTAAGTATTCGCCCATCTTCAATAAAAGTGTTTCATTAAATTAATTTATATATATATTTTTTAATTCGTTTATTATATTTTCTTGTCAATTAGGCGGAAATCGATGCGGAGACCGACGCGATCACCTTCGGGATCGCGCGAGACACCCTGGGAGACGGGGCGTCCGACGAGGCGATCGCGGAGTTTGCCTCCACGATCGACACCCTTGAGCCGCGCTTGGCCTCTCAGATCATGCACGCGGCGGTAGGGACGGGGAACAACTACTTCTACCAGAGAGGCCTAGGCGCGGCGGGAGATGGGGTTCTCAAGTACACGTCGGCCAATCCCAGCACGCAGCGTGCGGCTTCGACGAGAGGAGACTTGCAGACGCAGCTGCAGAGGACTCAGGCGGAGTTGGCGAGGGCGGTGGAGGCGCTCCAGCAGGCGGAGTTGGCGAGGGCCATGGAGGCTTCGGCGCAGCAGGCCAGAGACGCATCTGTGGCGGAGATGTACCGATGGATGCAGCAGTCTTGGGAGGCCCAGCAGGCTGGACTCCAGCCCCCGCCTCCGCCACAGATGCCCCAGTTCGTCGTCCCCACTCCCCCCCCCCCCCCCCCCCCCCCCCCCGCATCGGAGTACGCCAGCCGATCAGGACAGCCATAGCCACCAGAACTCGAACGATCCGGTCGACGACGCTACGCGTTTAGGGGGTGATGATGAGTAGATAGTGGGTTAATTTGTACAGTATGTAGGATATTAGGGATGGATTGATGTGGATATTTGGATGTTTGTTTGTGCATTTTCTGCAGCCAAACCGAAGACGAAGTGAAATTGGGCCCGAGTTAAATTTTTAAATTTTTTTAAATATTTAGGGGTTATAGCCGACGATATTGTCATTATTTCGTCGGCTATAAGGGCTATAGCCGACGATATTGTCATTATTTCGTCGGCTATAAGGGCTATAGCCGACGATATTGGCATTATTTCGTCGGCTATAAGGGCTATAGCCGACGATGTTTACCATATGTCGTCGGCTATACCCTCCCGGCTTCAGGCAAAAAAAAAGCCGTTCCTGGTACCGGCGATTGTTATGGCCGACGATAGTGTCGTCGGCTATATTGGACGTATAGCCGACGATAGTGTCGTCGGCTATACTTCGGTTTAGGGGCAATTACGTAATTGTTGAAGCCGACGATCTTGTCGTCGGCAATGTTCGAAGTATAGCCGACGACGCTTTATTCGTCGGCTATACCCCGCGGTTTATAAGCCGACGACTTACGCCTCGTGTCGTCGGCTATACTATAGCCGACGGAGCATTCCCGACGAGACTGTAGCCGACGATACTTCGTCGGCTATGACTATAGCCGACGAATTAATGGTAACGGCCGACGAGATGGCCTCGTCGGCTATAAGGCCTTTTCTGGTAGTGTCATCAGGAATAGCAGATGGAAAAATGGGAGACGAAATAGAATTGTATGTGGACATTTCAATTCAATTGAGTTACTTACTTACCACATGAAATTAGACAAGGAATGAAATTTATATTATTTATTTACCGTATGAAATCATAATTAAATTAGTTCAATTACTAAAATATCTCTATTAACATAATAATAATTTGGAGACAATGAAATTACATAAGATAGTTTTGGTTACAAAAAAAGATACCCAAGCTTGATTATGATCCCCACCTCTCCTCTTCGGTATCAAATTAGGGGGTTTGTCTGAAATCGAATCTTGAAGTGAAGGTAGGACTCACAACCATTCTAATTCATTGATGTGTTAGCAAACGTTGGAATTCTCTCATCCGGAATAATCGATTCTACCATTCTCAATTCCATTCTAATTTAATAAACGTACCAATTTATTCTTACTACCATCCATCATTTTTAAATGACCTCTTCCGGATTGTCAACTGATGAAAGTCTTCGTTTTCCTTCTGTTGTAAGTTGGCCACTTGTTTTATATTTAATTTTAGCTGGCCACCTTCTACAGTTACGAACTGGGATCAATTTTTCTTATTTTTTTTATATTTTTGTTAAAAAGATTAAAATTAAAACTTAATTTAAAAAATGCCTAGAAGCTGCCTAACAATTTCTACAACATTGACTCTGACTCTTCCAAAGACTGAAGATAGAAAATTGAATTTCAAACAATAGTAAGCTCGATCGAGGTACCTCTCTCGAAGTAGGATGCCTATTGTGGGTCTCAATGTCTCAATGCATGTCTCAATTGTACTCGTTTGATTTTTTGTTCAAGTACTTTTGATTGAATTGACAGCCCTAGGTTTTGGATTCTGTTCTCCTCTCTGGCTCTGTCGCTCCGTTCATTTGTTTTCTTTCGTAAAATCTTTACATATATGTTTGGATTATAAGAATAATTAATGGATAGACGGATTTGTATGGTGTAACATTGCATGGTATGTAACATGTACCGTACCGTTGATTTGAAGAGATCTCAATTGCTTTACCCTCTCTCTTCAAGCTAAAAACACGTAACTTGCGACCAAATGCTGGTTCGCCCACTTACAATTAACTTAAAACTTCCCTCTCTTACAATAATTAACACGTTAACTATTAGACCGTGTCTTGTACAGCTATGTGTATATATACTCCGATCCGTCAACACTCAGGGGAGAATTTAGAACCTAAATTACAGACATTGGAGAAGTGCGGAGTCAAGAACATTAGGGAACCTAAATTACAAACTCCGGCCGTTTCATTTCCCAGCCGAACTTTTCTGTAAGTTCTTACGCTAATTAGTTATTTTCTGCGTCGTATTTTTTCTTTATGCATAGCAGCACTCAACATTACAGATGAGGTGCCAACTGCAAAGATCGAACGAAGATACCTACTTGAAAATCACTTCTGCCAACAATTATCTTTGAAATGATATATGAATTTTGATTAATTGTCACTAGGGCACAGATGACTACACAGATGAATGGAGAAAGTGATCACGTTGAGGGCACTGAACCAGGACCAGTCTTGGACGAGTGGTGTATCTACAGGGTTCCCAGCAAACTCCGCAATGTGAATAAAGCATCATACACTCCTCAATTACTTTCGATTGGCCCTTTCCACTATGGCAGTCCAAAATTGAAGGACATGCAAAGCCATAAACAGAAATACTATGAAAAATTTCTCGTACGCTGTTCAAAGAAGGAGGCTGAGCTCAAAGGGTTGGTCAACCAACATCAAGACAGAATTCTTAGTTTTTACGCAGGTAACATCGAGTGTAGAGGCGACTTTGTGAACGTGATTCTAATTGATGCTTGCTTCATCATTGAACTGTTTATAACAGACTCTGAAACAGAAAATCATCACATACTGAGGTCGCCTTGGATGAGGAAAGCTGTAGAGACGGACTTGATACTGTTTGAAAATCAGATTCCTTATTATTTTCTTGAAGAGCTATATGACTTTGCCATTTCCAGTCGTGAGTCTAATGTTGAACATCAGATTGTCGTCCCCCCGGCACCTGTTCAGCATCAATTTCTTTCGCTTTCTTGTAAGTTCTTTGAAGAATATAACAAGAAGAAAAGACTTCTGGGAAATGGAGTAAAGCTGAAACATTTCACTGATTTGGTTAGACATTTTGTGTGTACAGACAAAGTAAAAGTTGACTGTACTAGGAACCAAAAAAAGTGTAAATATGATGTAAGAAAGCTCAAGGCAGCAGGATTAAAGTTTACACATCTTGCAGAACCCTTTGTCATAGAGCCTTTGTCAATAGGGGTTAATAGCTATGGATCCAAGTTAGCTGGTCTAACAACTAAGGAGTTGAAGCTGACACGATTCTGGGCAACGTATGATGCAGAAAGCGTCATAAGAAACATAATGGCATTGGAACAACTCATCTACCCATATAAGGCTTATATTTGTAGCTATTTTTTGCTGCTTAGTCAACTTGTCAACACTGTAGAAGACGTAGATTTGCTGATCAAGGACGGCGTGGTCGAGAACTTACTAGGCAGCAACAAATCGGTGGAGAAGCTTATAAACTCATTATGTGTGCAAATTGTGGAGGAAATGTCTTGCTATTCGGATATCTATGATCAGCTTAATGAGCATTATGAGACCAGTTTAGGCAACCGTCGTATGGCTTCCCTGAAACAAGTTTACTTCAAGGATCTTTGGACAGGCAGTGCAACTATACTTGGACTGGTTGTCCTGGTTTTCTCAGTCATCGGTACCATCAAGTCGCTCACTTCTGATGATCATTAGTGTACCTCAAGAGCTGGAGAGTCATGAATCTAGCTATATATAATAGTCTGATCACTTGGATATTTCTTCGATCTATTACTGCTTTTTTTTTTTTTTTTTCCAGTGGAGGCAGTCAATTATATGTAACAAATGAAAGGTTTGATATACAGTACGTATCTAGCTATTGTTTTGTTAAATAGTTCTGCTATTATTGCTGTACGTGAACAGTACAGTATTTAAAAACAACTATTGTTTTGTTAATTAGTAGCTACTGTACAGCCTTTTAAAACTATTTATTGTTGGTGCTTACCTTGCTTAGGCACACAAGACCTGAATAAAAATATTTCTAGTTGCTGCTTACTTTGCTTCCGATCACTTGAGATTGAGTCTATTGAAATTGTCATCGAAGCCAATCGAACCTGCAGTTTAACATCACTTTGTGGAGCTTACCTATGATTTCTTTATAGAATACACAAAGGAAAAACCCCTCAAGAAAATAGTAAACAAGAAACATTTAACTAATATATATAACAAGACACTAGCTACGCACCTTTGTGTGTCTTGAAGAAAATGGTAGTAGAACTAAACTAAATATGAAAGCAAAAGAAGAACTGGTTAAAATTTCCAAGTTGAAAAGTGGTAGTAGATTATCTTTGCGAGCAGATGCTTCATTGATTATGAATTCACCATATATATAAACACTGATATGAATAAAGCACCGAACCCAAATTACCACAGTTCAGTTCATCAAATAGAAGGAAATGCAGCATGTAATCTAAAACCAATTATATGTAGGATAAGAGAACAGAAGTACAAAATATTCTCAGTTATGGAAGAACTAATAATTCTTCATAAATATGTAATGACTATAAAACAAAACAGGCATTCAGAATTCCAAAAGCTCTTAAAACAGTTCACCACTACGTATAAAACGTATATTTACAGAGCATTATGGATAAAACTTGAGTCTCTAACATCAGCAAAAGCCCTTCATTTGAAATATAAATTATATTCAACAAAATGACTGTTGCTCTAGCTATTTTTATGTGTGTTAATTACTATGTGCACATACGTACATATCTGGTAGCTATATATATATAAACGTACAATGATTGGTACATGGTGTATCCACCGATATATCCTTTCACTCTTTTCTATACGTAAGTTCATATATCCTAAGTTTGACAAGTCTAGTTAACTCAAACTATGCACAGTGTAAGTGTGTGATACACATCTCTAAATTGTTTAACTGCAAACAAAAAGGTGCAGTGCTAGTCTAACACTAACCTCTTTCATCTCAGCGTTGATTGACCTCTATCTGGATAGTGGATAGTGGATAGTGGATACACGTAAAATAACTGCATAGGTCGAAGTTAGATCTCTCCAATAACTAGTCTAACATATACCAGTTATTTTTCCGTCTTTCTCCCTCGGCACTCTATATATTCAACCCAAGTCGCCTACTAGATCAAACCCATTCTCCCACCCCCCCCCCCCCCCCCCCCCCCCCCCCATGTTCATTTTTCCTTCTTCTAGTGCCTGCACTTCTAATCATCAACACAGTTAATTATGTGCGCATGGTGCATGGATGGACGCCGATAATATAAGAAGAAAATCACAAGGGAAGTGTACTCTTTATAAGAGTGACACATTTACGAAATCAATCCGCAGAGCAAACAAAACATTCATCCAACAAGCTTATGCTCATTGTAAAGTTACAACTTACAACACACTACGCCAAACAAGTATTAAGGCAACGGACATAAACTGTCGCCTAAATGACGAAATCTGTCGCCTAATTCTTAGGCCACACACAAACACGTCGCCTAAGTGACGTCGCCTAAGTCGTGTCGCCTAAGTTCTTACGCGACGCATTTTGCATTGCCAGTCACCTAAGTGTAACTTTAGGCGACTAACTTTATAACGTGTCGCCTAAAAATGAAATACCTAGGCGACTAACATATATTCATTTGGGGTCGCTTAAAAATGCTGTGTTCGTCGCCTAAGTATAATTTTTTTATTAATTTTTTTCAAAAAATAGTTTTATATTGATCTTAAACGACGGGTATATCAATGTGTGTCACCTAAGATTCACCTAGGAGACAGATTTTGGTCTTTCCTCGTCGCTTAAGAGGTATCTAGGCGACGTATTTTGCTATGCATGTCGCCTAAACATAATTTATTTATTTAATTTTTTCAAAAAATAGTTTTATATTGATCTTAAACGACAGGCATATCAATGTGTGTCACCTAAGATTCACCTAGGCAACGCGCTTTGGTCATTCTTCGTCGCTGAAGATGTATCTAGGCGACTTATTTTGATATGCCTGTCGCCTAAACATAATTTATTTATTAATTTTTTTCAAAAAATAGTTTTATATTGATCTTAAACGACGGGCATATAAATGTGTGTCACCTAAGATTCACATAGGCGACGCGCTTTGTTCAATTTTCGTCGCTGAAGATGTATCTAGGCGACGTATTTTGCTATGCATGTCGCCTAAACATAATTTACTTATTTAATTTTTTCTAAAAAATAGTTTTATATTGATTTTAAACGACGGACATATAAATGTGTGTCACCTAAGATTCACTTAGGCGACGCACTTTGTAGTTTCCGTGTCGCGTAAGATTTATCTAGGCGATGGATTTTGTCGATGACCGTCGCCTAAAAATAATTTATTTATTTAATTTAAAAAAAAAATTAGTTTACATTGATCTTAAACGACAGACATAGAAATGTTAGTCACCTAAGATTCACCTAGGCGACAGACTTTGGTGTTTCCTCGTCGCTTAAGATGCACCTAGGCGACGTATTTACCTATGCCCGTCGCTTAAGTGTTGTTGCAGAACTCAATACAGAAGTTGCTTCTGTATTTTGTCCTTTTACAAAACAAACAACATAACCTGCACAACCCAAACCAACACATTCTAAAATTTGAAAACAAAACATTCATTCCAAAATCAATTGTTCTATTACATAAACTGTTCTTTAAGTACAAACAAAAGGTAATAAACATAGTCTAAAATGTGGTTGCCTCCATGTCGAGAAGTCAAGGATTTTGGGAAGAACTACCTGATAGGCGAAGCGCTAAGAGCATCGCAATCTTCTCGTCCATTTGCCGTAAGCGCTCTTCTTGGGCTGCTTCCCTCTGACGGTGGCGCTCTTTTTGGGTTGCTTCTCTCTGGCGGTGGCGCTCTTCTGATTGGCGGATACGCTCTGCCATTTGCGCTTCTTTCTCCCTATAGTCCTCCAGCAATTCTTGTCTGACTTCACTAACTCGCTCCTCCACGATGTTGTCTACTTCGATACGCCGGGCACCTCCTCTCTTCTTCGGCTCCCGCTGCATGCACCTTCCCACCCCTCGGACGTCTGTGCCTCTCTTGTCCCCAAGTCGACTGACTTTCACATCGATTTGTTCTTCAATGGGGAGAGACGCTTCAGGGGGAATATCCGGGTATTTCTCCCTCCTTTGCCCTACTAGTTCGTCCACACGTTCTTTCATTGCCTCCTACAATAATACACAATTGAACAAGGTTAATAAAAAATACATACGGTGCATTTGTAAAACAAGAAATGGAACAAAAAGAGCGGATATCTCACCACGTGCGGACGGCCCAAAGGGTCTTTGGCATAGGCATCTTCAAAGGCACGGACGAAAGGGGTTGGATGTCCTTGATTCTCATGCAGCTTCGCCCGGTAACTGAAGACGGTCGGGCCGAAGTGGTGGTTCATCATTTTTGGACCCGCTCGGACCTCCTTCATTTTCGTACATAAGGCCTGTAACACAACATTTACAACCATTACATATTGAAAAAAAAAAACTAATATAAACCATGAAAAAGATTGAAACAGAGAGAGAGGGAGAGATAGAGTGATTACCGCATGAACAAGGTCCTTGAAGTGCGTGCACAATCACTCCCACTGCGTCGACCGATGGAGAAACTCAAGAGGAAGGTCATCCCCCCATTGCAGCCAATGTTGTCTGCAATCGGATTTCCAATCCTTGTACCTCTCAGGTGCCGTTCTCTGAACATAATCCCATAGGCCATCATGATCCGGTGGGAGCACGTAGTGTGGCTAGATATACACAACAGACCCACATTAGTAACAAAACATAACAAAAATAAAAATAGTAAGAAAAATATTTTAACATATTAAATGACAGGGCTTATTGAGAGGTAGTTGGACACGATCGCTCGGTCCAAGGGGCCCAATTCCTTGTAGGTGGACTTCATCGTAGGGACAACGTCCTTGACACAACTTCCTATGTCCCTAGAAAGGAGGCTTCGGACCACCGGATCCTTCGGGCCGCGGTGGTACTCATCATACTCCACCACGATCTTTCCCCCCGTAGTTCGGACCAGCTGCTGGGTCTTTAATCCAACCACCACACCTCTCTTCCTTTTTTATGGTGTATCTACAAACAAAAGCCGAAAGAAGTTTATAACCATTAAATTAAATCCTTAATTATCGAATCAATTATATGCTTTCATATCATCTATATCTATCTGTTTCTGCCTAAACCCGGGGGCCTGGTAGATACAGATGAATCCAACTTGATCTCCTGCAAACCTGCTCACTAAGGGGAATACCGGGCGGGCCGGCCTTCTCCTCTCCGATGCCTAAGTTAGTATAGTTGGAGTATATATAACTTGAGCACGTATGTAAGCGGTGAGAGAGATAAGTTACCTATTAAAGAGGGTAGTTGGGGCCCTTATATAGGTGGTTGGGGGTGAGGGCTGGCCTCACCCTTCGATGTGGGACTGGTTCCCTTCTGTTTGCACACCAAATGGCAGCTTTGGTGACCTCTTAGGCAGGCAGGCGCCCCCGGACGCCGGGCCCCTGGTAGCATGATGGACTGTTGGACCCCGAGGCCGGGTTCTGGTGATCCGGTCCCGGACCCTGGGCCGGTCCCTGGTGCACTAGCTGCGGGTCTGTGGGCCTGCTGTAGCCCCTCTGTGACTACTGTCAACAACTAGGTTTCGACTTTCCGGTTTCCTTCAATAAAGAAGCCCGTGTCCTGTTTCTAGTACTTTTTGTTATATACTTATGCTAAGTAGAAGCTCTTTTTGCTTTGAGATGTGTGAGTAAACCGACAGTTAATATGCAATCGCAGTCATTCGTTTATCACCAACCATTCACATGACACTAAGAGGTGAGTGAAAATAAAGTTGTAAAAAACTATAATAATAATAATAAATAGCAGGTTAATTAACAAAGAATAAGAACAATAGAGAGGAGCCACAATATCTCAGCATGATCGACAACAATAGAAATCACAAAAATAAAGCCAAGAAAAGCGGCGTACACACCTAGCCACTGATCGGCATCATGAAACATTAACAGAGTTGAAAAAATAACAATGTATGTGAATTACACACTATTGATGCAAGTACACCTCGGAGCGTAGAATCCGCTCTTTTTCAGCTGTAGCTTTTGTTTTACTTGATAGTAGTTTTTGGACATCATCTTACATGTTGAGAATACATATACTCGAATGTATTAGCTATATCATAACCGTTAATTATCATAAATAATTAGAATTTAACGGTTGAGATTGAGATTGATGTTAACACGGCTGAATATCAAAACTCCGAAAACATAAGTATTTTTGATAGCTTTTGTGACAAATGACACATATTTTACCAGCTATGATCCCACAGCTCCCACCACAGTTTTGTTATGTGTAAACAAATGATAACATAAATAACCGCATTTCAAAATTACAAATGATGAACAAAAAAGCGCGCAAATTCACAACAATGAAAGACCAACTATGGAGATGGACCTCCCTAGAAAGAAAATGCCTATACCTTCTCCAACAACCCGACAACACCACAACACACTCCCTTCTCCAAATCCACGCCTTCATGCTCCGAAACGCCCTTGAAACCAACCTCAATCTCCTCACCAAATTCATCACCACCTGCTCCTCTCCACAACTCATCAAACACGCCCGCCGCTTGTTCGACAACCAACCCAACAGACACGACACATTTCTCTGCAATGCTATCATCAGAGCTCACATTACCCAATTCCCCGAGTCTTTCGCTCTTTATAGAAATCTTAGGTACATGGGTTTCGAGCCGGATGGGTACACATTCACGGCTCTGGCCAAGTCGTGTGGGTTAGATGGGGCGATATTGGAGGGGGAGGAGATTCAATGTCATGCTGTCAAGGCTGGGTTGTGTTTGGATTTATATGTTTCGACGGCTTTCGTTGACATGTATGTCAAGTTTGGGAGGGTGGACTGTGCAAGGAAGGTGTTTGATGAAATGACTGAGAGAAATCAAGTGTCGTGGACGGCGCTGATTTGTGGGTATGCGAGGAATGGATATATGGGTGGTGCCAGAAGGCTTTTTGATGAAATGCCTGAGAGGGACTCGGCCGCATGTAATGCGATGATTGATGGATATGTCAAGTTGGGAGAGATGGGTTTGGCTCGGAGTTTGTTTGATGAGATGTGGGATAGGAATGTGGTGACTTGGACAAGTATGATTTATGGTTACTGCCATCAGGGTAATTTAGAAGCAGCGAAATTGTTGTTTGATTGTATGCCGAAGAAGAATCTTGTTTCCTGGAATGTGATGATTGGTGGTTATTGCCAAAACAAACAGCCCCATGAAGCCGTGAGATTGTTTCATGAACTGCAGTCAAGTACGTCGCTTGAACCAGATGCTGTGACGATTTTGAGCATTCTTCCGGCTATAGCTGACTTGGGTGCTTTGGATTTGGGACATTGGGTTCACAGGTTTGTACACAGGAATAAGCTTGATAGGCTAACCAATGTATGCACTGTGCTTGTCGATATGTATGCAAAATGTGGTGAAATTACAAAGGCCAAAAGACTCTTTGATGAGATGCCTGAAAAAGAAACGGCTTCTTGGAATGCTTTGATAAATGGGTTTGCAGTCAATGGTCATGGGAAGGTGGCACTAGAGGTATTTTTAGAGATGCAACGAGAGAAATATAAGCCGAACAATATAACCTTTCTCAGTGTTCTGTCCGCTTGTAACCATTGTGGTCTGGTAGAGGAAGGGAAATTTTGGTATAGAAAAATGGAAAACTTTGGGCTCATTCCACAGATTGAGCATTATGGCTGTATGGTAGATCTTTTAGGAAGGGCAGGGTGCTTGGAGGAAGCTGAGAAGTTGATCAAGAGCATGCCTTACAATGTTAATGGGATAATTTTGAGTTCCTTTCTTTTTGCATGTGGGTATTATGAGGATATCACAAGAGCCAACAAAATTCTGGAGCAGGCTATCAAATTGGAACCATGGAATGATGGAAATTATGTCACGTTGAGAAACTTGTTTGCCAGAAAGAGAAGGTGGAGTGATGCAGATGAAATTAAGAGTCTGATGTGGAAGAATCAAGCAAATAAAGAGGTTGGTAGTAGTGTTATAGAGGTTGATGGTAGAATCAACCATTTTGTGGCTGGGGACAGGATGCACACATCTTTGGAAGCTATACATTTGACCTTGCTGCACAGTTGGAAACACATGATGGGACTAGTGCAATGTTCTATAGCTACGGTGTGACTTGCACGAATCTGGGAAAGAGATTCTTTATATACGGCTACAGTGTACATTTTCAGTATTTATCAATCTTGGTTTATGTTTTGAATCACTGCTTTTACACAAAAAAGGATGTTGGAACTGCAAGTTCCTTTTGGGGTTGTTCTTCAAATGGCAGCCTGCATTTAAGATATTCAGCAATGCCATTGGAAGCTTAGGATTGCTACTAATTGTTCAACGCGTGGGACAATTGAACACTGTAAGCACATTTCCTGTCTTACTGCACATTTTGGAGTACCATATCAATCTATTGAAAGAATTTAATTGCTTCTAGACTTTTTCGGTAGTATATTGCAATCTTCTTCTGTTTTCACAAATTCGCAATACATATAACCATGAGCACATTTGTTAATCCGATAGAATAATGACGTGAATTCACTAGCAGTATACTCCCCAATAACCGAATACTTTTGTCTGTAAATATTGCATATTTGATTCTATGCATCCATAAATCTGTTTTCTTCCCTATGTTCTATAGTCTCAGTAAGAGTAGCGTTCATATGTTATTATGATATGAATATACCACACCAATTCGTTATAATACTTTTGGCTATTTGGTTATTGGCTTATTGCTGATGCATTCGACCATTATTTCATTTCATTTGCCACAAACAGATCCAAAACAGCATCATTGTGATACCTAAATGATATCAGATGTTTTTTTTTTCTTTAACAATTTGAGATGAAATTAGATTATGAATGATTCCAGGTGATAGTGGGTAGCCATATGGAGTGGTTCAATGTCCGGCCAAGCCCAATCTCAAACGCGGACCTGGGGGTCTAGGGCACAGTAGGATAAGCATCCATGCGGGTCTGCAGGCCTGTAAAGCAAGACAGATTTAAGTCCCCATTCAAGATAGCACTTGACCGGGAACTTGGGGGACTTGTTGACAGTAGCCATAAGAGAGGCTACCCAGGCCCCCAGACCCGCAACAAGGGCTCCTAGACCAGGCCCTGGAATGTCCCGTACCGTTGGAATATATGGTGGAATGCCCCGTACCGTTGGAATATATGGTTCTTGGGTTGTAGGCTCGTAGGCAGGATGGTTCGGTGATGTCCCCTGTTGTTTCAACTACCCTCTGCATGCGAAGCAAGTGTCTGACACGCATTGAATGAGGGTTTTCCATCAGTCGCGTAAGTTATTATGGCCTGGGCAGTTACCAATATTGGGACACGTGTCGCCAGAAGACGGTGAGGGATGGATAGTCCGGATCCGTGGGCGTTTTACTTGCCCTACTGGGTAGCTTGGGGGGAACTCGAGGGGCGCTCAGGATACTGGACCTGTATATAAGCCCTTGCTACTTCGTGCATTTTGCCTTTGGTTTAAGAAGCGTTCCCCTGCTTAGTCTACTGAACACAATTGCTCGGTGTTTTGCTCTTGAGTTGCCGTCGTCGTGCATACTAATCGGTGAGTTCCGCCTTTGTATTTTTTTGAAAATTCATTTTGGCTTGTCCGTGGGCCGATCCGATTGGCACCTAGTTGTATTATTGTTTGCCCTTTGGATGGGACCGAATCTCTGCAAGACCTGGGATTTTTCGGCTGACAAGCCCAGTGGTTTCTGCGGGGCGGTGCCGAGGCGTCACATGCTTCGCGCTGCGCCGCAGTCGTTGTTTAGGTTGTATTGCTAACCGGTAATAGGGTTTTTTTTTTCTTTCCCCTAGGTCACATGGATTCTGAAAGTTCTCGTGAGGCCTCCGAATCGGCCGCCAGGCGACCGGTGACGGACGACCAAGAGTGGATGGAAGACTGGCTTGCCTCCTCATCCTTGGGGCCAGACGCCATCGCTCGTTCGACCGGTGAGGCGTCAACATCCGGGTCTCTAGGACAGGAGGATTCTCCCTATAGAGTGTCCTTGGACCCTGCTCAGCCAGCAGGCGTCACGCGCCATATGCTTGTTGACGGGGATAGAACCATAAGCTGTTATGAGCCGGAGGGCTCTTTATATCCCGGGGAGATTGCTGTTTTTTGGGCGAGGTGGAATATTCCCGGAGAGGTAGATATGCGGTCTCTGTATGCCGGAGAGTCGGCCTGTAACCCGGAGGAGGGTTGGGTTATCGCTCCCGCTGCCCGACTTTGTGCAATACCTGCTTAGTGCCATCAGGATATCACCGGCACAGCTTCCCGGGAACCAGTGGAGGCAGCTACTGAGCATTGGTTGTCTCTATTGGCTGAGTGATATGAGTTGCCCAACGGTGAACGAGTTTCGGGCATTGTACCGGTTGACGTATTCGAAAAAGAGGAAGGCCCGGGGGTGTGTCAGCTTTTCCGCTCGGGACTTTAAGCCGGTGATAACCGGCTTGCCCTCCTGGCTCAACAATAATTAGAGGAAGAAGGTGGTGATGGGGGGGGGGGGGGGGGGGGGGGGGGAGCTGGCAGAAGAGGAGTAGGACTTACAGGGTTCCTGGGGCCTTTCAGCCGATCGGCGATCAATCGTATCAGTTGTCTGATCTGGAGAGGAATAGGATCTCCCGGGTATTTGGGTGCTGGTCGGACCTGGAGCAGAGTTCCTACAATTTCATCCGGCGGGAAGTGCTAGAACTGTGTAACTTGGGGGGAATCCCGGTGGGTGGTAGAATGTAGGTTGACTGTCTCTGATTCCGTTGAGTGAATTGGTGTTGTCTAACCTCTTTGTCTTATGTTCTGCATGTGTATCCTGCCGGACGGCCATTAAAGCCCACGAAACGCTGTCGATGGACAATCAGGAGCTTGTCTCGAAGTTGAAGGAGAGGGGAGATGTCTCCGCGCGGTCGACAGTTGACCGAGGAACCGGGGAGTTGACCGTACATGATAAATCTGTTTCGCTGGATGTTGCGGATGAGGACTACGTCTTACAGCGTGTAAAGACTCACGCTACGGGACCCCAGGCGGCGTCTAGATCGGGGAAGGCTGTTGGCGGGCCGTCCAAGCCCCCGGGTGGTGCTGCAAGGATTCCACACCGGTTGGGGCCGGTGCCAACTGTCACCAGGTCCCCATTGTCTGCCGCCCAATCTTCTTCTTTACAGGTCGATCTGGGTGAGCGGAGGAAGAAGTCTCGGGAGATGCCAGCCTCCGCGCTTGTTACCTTCACCGGCCGGTCGATTGGTGAGAGTTTGGCTAAGCGGCTGAAGCTGACGCGTGGTGGCACCACTACCGCCCAATGCGATATTCCTGCGGCCACTAGCTCTCCTGCTGCCGGCACAGAAGCATCGGGGGTGGAGAAGACTCCTGCTGCGGGGTCGGGCCCGGAGCATAGTTGCCCGGACGACTCTTTCGCCCGGAGCTTGCTCATGGATGTGAAGGGAATGGAGCTGGAGAAGATTGGGGCTCCAGGAGGGCGATCGGAGGAGCACCGGCTGAAAACCAAGGAGATGGCTCTCCAGGTAAGGATAGTTTGCCACTGGTATCCGTTCAACATTATTTCGTGCTCTGTTGCTTTCTAACTGGTGCCTGTTAAACTATAGCTGTTGTACCACTTGTATCAGTCGGATGCAAGTGAAGAGCTGCCAGAGCTGAAGAAGCAGGTTGCGGCGTTGACAAGCTCCAACAGGAGAAATCCCGGTTGGAGGAGAGGGCCAGGAAACAGGTGGCCAAGCTGGAGGCCCAGGTCGAGGCTCTTGAAGATGAGAAGAAGGGCCTGGAGGAGGAGAGGGCCGAGCTGGAGACCAAGGTCGAGGAGCTCCAGCAGGAGGTGGCGACGGTATCTGTATCTGCCGCCGGGGCAGTCGATGAAAATGACCCGGAGCTGTACCAGAGGGCAGTCAAGAAGTATCAGGAAAGCGATGAGCTTCTTGATTTGTTGGAACGGGCTCGGAAGGCGGGGATAGCCGATGCCTTTGACGACTGGAAGACTAAGGGCTACCTCGACACCTCAAAGCTACCAGAGCCGGAGTTGGAGAGAGAGAGCGAGCCGGCCTGGCTAGAGGGGGACGCAGCGGGTGATAACCCGCCTGCCGAAGGAGCGGATGCTGAAGGAGCGGCTGCTGAAGAGGGGGAGTAGGCGGGAGTGCCATAGCAGGCTCCCTACTTTGTACAATTCCCTCCTCTTTTTTTTTGTGTTTTTTTTTTTTGCACTCCTACCGGTTGCATGCCGGTGGCGTAGGCTCCTGTAAACATTGTCCTGAGTTTGAATGAATGTAGATTTTTCCTGAGCCTGTGTTACGCCTGTTTCAATTTGCTCTTTTGACCTGGTTGCCAACGATTTACCTTTGTACTTAGTTGAAACAAAGTTGGAGTAGACTTGTGAAATTACACCCGTTTAAGATTACGCCCGGTTACACGGGAAGAGTTTTCCCGGAGCAGATGGCGCGGTTTCGCACAGTCCTTTGGTGTCGAGTTATCCTTAATACTGCTGCAGTTTGCCGCGGCGGAGCAGTACCTCTATCGTCGTTCTTAGGGAGAGACAATCATTTGTCCGGTGCGTGGCTTCATTGTGGTAGGAGCAGTACTTATCGGTCTGGGCCCTGGTCAGGTTCCCCTTCGGATTCTTTCTCTTTGGCGGCGGAGGGACGTCGTTCCCATTCTCTTACAGGATATCCTCGTAGGAAGAGGTCAAAGTAGAGAATACCTCTTGTCATCCTGCTGGCATGACCGCTAGGGGGCGGGTTTGCTGCTGGTAGGATGGGAGGTTCCCTGCTCGTTGGGGAATGTCGACATAGTCCTTTCGGCGCTGCTGATTCCCCCAATTTCTTGGTTTTTTGTCGGTCGAGGCTCCTTGGTCGTGGCCCTGCTGCCAGTTTCTGGTTTCCTGTCGGGCGGGTTCGGGCTCTTCCTGCCTTCTCTTCTGTTGACGACTCCCGTAAGTTTCGTGGTCTGCTTGGGCGTGCCTGATAGCCGTCGCCATCAGTTTGTCATAACTCTGCGGCATCTCCACTCGCACAGCGTACGAGAACTTTCCGGGCCGGAGACCCTACTTGAAAGCTGATTCGGCAATCCCTTTGTCCAGGTCCCTGACCCCGGCGGTGGCCGTTTGCCATCGGTTAACAAAAGCTCTCAGCTCCTCGCCGTCTGCCTGCCTACAGTTAAAGAGGACCGTCGAGGTTCGGGCCCCTTCGACCCTTAATATGAACCGGCCCATGAATCTATCGGTCAGTTGCTCGAATGTCTTTATAGAGTTCGCCGGTAGTTCATAAAACCAGCTGAGCGCCTCTCTGGATAGGGTCTCCTGGAATATGTTGCAGCAAACGGCGTCGGAGTAGCCCTTAGCACACGTTTGGGACCGTAAGCTGTCCAGGTGTTGGTATGGGGCAGCCGGCCCCGGAGTATGTCAGCTTTAGCGACTTTTGAGTGTCGAATCTTCCAGATTCCAGAACCCGGAGTGAGAAGGGTACGGCCTGCTCGTTGAATCGTGCACTTTCCGGCGGTCTCGCACCCTTTCTCTCGTTGGCCTCTATCTGGGCCTTCATATCTGACACCGAGTCAGACAGTATCTGCAGTGCCCGTGCGGTCGAGCTGATGATATCTTCCTCGAACAAGCCGCTGTTCTTCCGAGGGGCTGGGACGATCTTTGGTGGCACCGTGTCCGCCGGGAACAGGTCTTCCGCCACGTCGGTGTCCCTCTCCCCTCCCGATGACTGGCCCACCTCCTGGTGGGGAGGCTTTTTTGTGTGTGGCGCGAATGACTTTGCCAGAGCGACATTGCGCTGCTGGCCTCTTTCCAAGGCAGCCACCAGTGCGGCATTAACAGCTTCCATGTCTTGATACCTGGTGGTGGCTTCTGCCCTGTGTCGGTCGCTCTCTGCCCGCAAGCGATTTACCTCCGCTCGCATCCCTTCTATCTCTCTCGCCATATCGTACTGGCCGGGACTAGAGACATCGTCCGGGCTATCGCTGCTGTGCAGCCGATCTTCCCTTCTGTTTGGGGCCGGGGGGACGTCGGTGCGGGTTCCAAGCCCAAGACTTGGCGATCGTCCGCCAGGCCCTTCCCGCGTAGATCTCTGTCGCGTTCACCGGACGTACCACCCGGATAACGGTTGGTAACAGTGTTCTGACTGGCACCCCCAGCAGGATGCACCTGCCTCGTCCCCGAGATTTGAACTAGCACTGGCTCCATAACCCACTGGTCCTTTGAATCTATTCCCTTTATGTCTCCTATACTTCCGGACATAGTTACTGCGTAACCCTTTGGGGGCTTTTTTTTTTTTTTCGGGCCGATAGGTACCTTTTCCGCTAGTAGGACAACACAAACTTTTTGAACTCTTCGCACAGACGGCGCCAATTGTTTCTATCTGAATCCGTAGACTCACAGAGACCGGTGGACTTTGGTGTGATTCCTTCCTGCAAATCCTACTAACTAAGGGAATACCGGGTGAGGCCGGTCTATTCCGCTCCGATGCTTAAGTCAGTATAGTTGGGATAAACTGATAACTTAAGCGGGAATGAGTAGTTGAAGTATTGATTACCTATTAATGAGGGTAGTTGGGACTCATATATAGGCTGCTGGGCGTGAGGGCTGGCCTCACCCTTCGATGTAGGACTGGCCCCCTTCTGCATATACTACTGGACTGTTTCAGCTCTTACTTGGGGAGCTGCTGTCCCTTGTCCCCGGGTCTCGCTCACCAGTAAGGTCCGCCCGGGTGCCGGACCAGGTGCTGGTGCTGGTGCTGAACTTCCGGGCCTTGGGCCGGATCCAGGAGCCCTTGTTGCGGGTCTGGGGGCCTGGGTAGCCTCTCTTATGGCTACTGTCAACAAACACTTTCCATAGGTATGGCTCCGAAGCAATCTCCCCATGTTACAATGACCGACAAGATTCGACAAAATTCGTAAAGTATATAAAAAAAATATGTATTTAATTGAAAATATCACTTATACGAACGTTGGGACCGAGATTTAGCACTACGATTTTTTGAAAAAATATTAATTATCACGATAGAGGGGTTATTAAATTTTAACACTGGTCCCAACTTGGGACTGAGATTTTTTATCAGTTTAGAGAGGTTATTACTTTAGAGGGGATCGATCACTTTAGAGGGATTTTACTGTAATTTCCTGCTGATGGTATAAAAAATTATGTCTTTTCATTGGTAAATATCACCACAAAATTGTAGTTTTGGGTAATTATGTATTGTATTTTATGATTCCAGCTTCATTTATACCAAGATTTTTTAATTTTTTGTTTTGTTGATAAACAATACAACGCCAAATATTTTGATTTCTGAACACATCTACATTCTCATTCACCTGAGAAATCATTTGATGTCATTTCAAGAACATCAATTTCCATGTACATAGTCACCATCTAGTATATGAGAATGTAATAAAACACTTACCAAAACGACGCAAATTGTAGAAATATAAACTGTGTTTCCTGACAAAGGGGAATGTATTCAACTTGCCAAACATTCTTAAAATTCACATTCCTATTTAGCCTCTCCATAATTAGAGAAACCATTTGGTCTTCTTCCTGCCAGATCTCATACATTGCAACTCTCAAACCAAATAAGGAAAGCGGTGGGAATTGTTCTACAGCTGCTGTCACTAGTATTTCTCATAGTACACTGTAAATTTCTGGAAAAAACTTGCATTTTGTAAGCAAGGGGAAAACATATTAACATCGACAAGCCAGTCAATTTCGAACATGGACAACATATCTCATTTAATCAACAACTATGAATACTTGTGAGTGAGGTGACTCTACCTAACCTATTTATTACTGTACAACATACAATCGACCCTTTGTGGCACTTTTATCTCATCAACAAGTGGTATAAAACTAATCTTGAAGAACAAAGAGCAACAGAACATGTACAAAGTGAAAAATCTAGACCTATTCTGGCACGTTAGGCACGTCTGGGAGTTGAGGGGGTGACCTGCAGGTACGTCTGTCATGTCCCGTTTGGCGGCATTGTCCGCAGCGCCTTGGCCTCCTTCTGACCCCGAGCCCACGCTCACGAATGCATGGTCGTGTGAGGGAAAGAACGGGGTTAGGCACGTCTGAGAGTTGAGGGGGTGACCTGCAGGTACATCTGTTATGCCCCGTTTGGCGACATCGACCGCAGTGTCTAGTCTTCCTCATGGCCACACTATCCGCACGCTCATGCTCTGGAATCTGTGACATCGACGGTTGCCCTTGTGGACCCTCGATAGGAAGGAGCCAAAGCTGGAATTCGGAATCATGCTGGGGTCTTCCAGAGGATGTGCTCAACAGATGCTCCCCAGCATCGATTCTGCAGGCTTCCTGCAGTTGACATTGAGAAAGTAAAAGAATGTGAGGTGTGAGAATATCAAAATGTAACTCAAAGTTGACACAAGGGCTAGTACTACAGCCTGTAACTTATTTGTTCAAGTACAGAATCATAGTATCAAAATGTTTTTAGTACCTCCCGAGGGTAGTCCTGTCCTGTTTCCCCATTCAGATCCCGGAACATGTCTTCTATTGCGTACTGTTGTTCCGGTTCTGGGATTTCGACAGCACTGCAAAAAAAAAAAAAAAAAACACAAATCAAGTTAGTACCTTTGCAGTCATTTATATCATTCAAACTTGAAACACTGAAACAAACAAAGGAAACTCATGATATAATTCTTGGTCAAACAGAATGAATACCTCCACTTCAGTCCCGTCGGCTCTCCTCTCCGTCATCCAGACCCATCCGGCGGGCGAGTTCCTCTGGTTCTGGATTTGCTCATCCATTGATCACAATCTGTTTGGGGCAGTATGTCGAATACTGCCCCTGCATTGTGACCAAGGCCATTAAAAAGGGCCGGGGCAGAGGAGGAGGAGGTGCGTCGTGAACCACGTGGCGCCATACTGGTGATTAAAAACAAAGAATCAAAGATGGTAAATTTTGATGCTTCCTGGGTATTGATTTCTGGGTGCATTGTAGGTTGTTCAACCTTAATAGGAATGGTGACAAAGAGATTAAAGAGGTGTTGAGTTGGATTTTGGGTGAGAAAACAGAGAGAGAAGATTGAGGTTTTGGGTTTTGGGTTAAGGGGTTCTGTATTCATAGCTGTTCTTGGCCTCGAAAATATGGTAAAACCAGCCGTTGCTCATTTTGAATGTGTGGGTTACTCCAACGGCGTCGTTTGGTGAGAAAATTCATAATTCACCTTTTTGCTTTTAAAGAAAGAATTTAAACTCACAATTTTCAAATTATTTTCTCTCCATAAATAACAAAAAAATTGTTGCTTCTCCCTCAATTGTTGTAAATGTAGAAAACTTGTTGTAAAGATATTGTCATAGACATCAAGAAAATACAAAATCACCAATAAAGGAATATGAAATTGATAAGATGAAAATATACAATGCAATATTTATGCAAATATCACTCTGCTAGATGTAATATGATCACCAAAGAAATTAAATCATATACTTACAGGGGCATTCCCAGATGTGCTCTCAGTGGAGACCAACTTTACGTCTGGTAAATCATAGATTCGATTGATCCTGCTACTTGAATTGATCCTCATAAGGATACTTTGAAGCAAAAGTTTTGTAAAACTTAGTAATTCAAAGCGGGACATGTTTTGGGTGTAAAAAAAAAGAGCTCAGGATTAGTCGCAACAACAAATATTATAATGCATACAAGCTCTAAGAAAATTATGAATGCAAAAGAGATCTAATAGTAGCTTATTATATAGGACTACGACAAACTTTTTTTGGACATATGGTGTCTACAAAGATTATTAAGACACGTACCTATACCCACACATAATTATCCATCTGTTACTTTTAGACACATGTCTAATGTTGATTGTGTCTAATGCGTTACAAATTTCAAATGATGAATTCTATAGATGAGATGGACATGGACCTACATGACACGTAGTTAAAAGAAGTCTATTGGTCCACATGTATGTCGATTTCACCTTGCGTGTTACCTTAACTCATTTATGTATCTATACCCACACATATTTATCCATTTGCCACTTTCAGACACCCGTAAAATGTTAATCGTATATAATACGCTACTAATTTCAAATGATAATTATATTGATGAGTTGGATATAACACACCCCAATAAAAGAAATTTATTGATCCATTTTTTTTTTTGTCAATTTCATTACTTTAGTAGTTAGTACTGTATATTCACATATCTATACCTGCACATTTTGTCACATTTTGTCACATTTTGTCACACAGTCATTTGTTAAATGTTTATTGTGTCTACCGTGTTAAAACTTTCGAATGATCATGATGCATGTATTATGCCTTTTTTTTTTAATCATACATAACACATGTTGGCCAAATTATTCGTCTCCGTTTATGTTAATTATATTTTATGTAAAACCATAGTCCATTTTCTACTATTTTCATAATTTTTCTTTTTCAAGTTTTTCACTAGGCATGCCGAGCAAGAAGCGAAAAGGTCTAATAATCTTTATTCCTCTATTGTTGGCACCATTGTTGAGTTGAATTTTCTTCTGAAAGCTTAGTAGCCTGAGAGGTTCCGACCTTTAGCCTGAGGGGCTTAGGTCGTCATATTTGTCCACGCTGGATCAGAAGTCCTGAGAGGTTCCGACCCTAGCCTGAGAGGCTCATGTTTATGGTGTAACCACTTTCCCATTGTTTCGTTTGTTGGGCCAATGGGATTGACTTTTCGTCTTTATTTTTGGTTTTCAGGAATATTTCCTCTTATGAGACTTTCATTTATTTAATAAATTCCTGAACGAGTGGGGCAGGATTTTATTATGAAAATATTTGGAAATGTGCCAATAGGATTGGCCCAGCTATTCATCTTTTGGTTTTCACAAATTTATTCCTTGAAAAATATTATTTGTTTATTTGAGATATCAGCGGGGTCAATTAATTATTATGATTTTTCTGAAACGTGGGACGTTTTATGAAAATGCATGTTTTTAATTATAAAATATTGGGAAAGTAATATAATATTTTTTATATAAGGTATTATTCGATATTGTTTTTATCCACTCACTCTAACGTTTTTAAATTACTTTCCCCTGGGCCCTTCAGTTTAAATCGCCCAGTGTGCAGAGTAGTGGTCAGAGGTCAAGAGTACTCGAAGTTGAGGCATAGCTATCACCGCTGTCGTTTCCGCTAGGTGGGATGTGTGATCCCTTATTCTTATATTTTCTTGTTCTATTTCCATTTGTATTTCCAGTTCATTGTATTAGATTGCTCTGATTACCTATGAGCCAGTGGTCTTAGATTTTGTGTTTATTTGTGGCGGTTTTTGTAATTTGGGGAGCAGATGGCTCCAGGTGTTAAGGATGGAACTGGATTTAGAAATGTTTTTGGTTGTTGCAGGTTTTAGGGTTGTCCATCCTAAGATTGACTTATCGATTTATCGATAGAGTTAGTCTTAAGGTGGTCCCCTCAGGACCTTATCCGGATTTCAGGGTGAAATCTGGGCGGGTCCTGACACGCACATTGCAAACTAGCAAAGAATTAGTTGCGACTTACAGGACGTACAAGAAGTACAAGGATTTGGAAAAGTATCTTCAATATCCAACAATAACATTAAAAATGAATTTACAACTAAAGGCTTACCATATGGGAGAAGATGACGATGACACATCTCATCATTCCAGTTATTAAAAGAGCAAAAAAGATCTAGCTCAATCCAAGATAGACTTTGATTAGTCCACTATTCAATTTCCAATATATCCTAGTAAAGGCTATCACGCCTTATATCTAATAAATTAGACTTTTGGTCTTAAAGTTTTTATTTCTAAAATTGGACAAGACTAAATGTAATCGTTGGCATGTTAAATTTTGAATTTTCTCTTAATGAATTGAGATCATTCGAATTTTATTCATGATATACACGATTCAATTTTCTGCATTTAACTTTGTAAAGTATTGCATAAAGTAAAGCAACATATCATAATATAGGCATGACATAAAGAACTATGTGCAAAGAAACGCACCATGTAATCCCTAGAATAATAGTACTGAAGGACAATGATACTAATATATCACAAAAATAGCATAATAGTACTGAAGAACAGTAGTACTATATCAATGGATATAATGAAAGTGATAAGGATCGGTATATCTGTTCTTTTGTGATTCATAATGCACCTACCTAACTGGGATTATCATACTTTTTTATTACAATCCCCATCGAGTAACTCTAAAGAACTTGAGTTACGTTTCGATGTATATATATTGAGCATATGTCAAATTGACAAATTATGCCAAGAGAAAATTGATTTTTTTCCACATTATAAAGAAATTTCTGCCACAATTTTCATGTGAAAAAGACACAAGTGAGAATTCATTTGAGCTCCTTTGCATTACCTCTAATGACTATGGATGTAAACAAGTATTAATTAGAGAAATTTATATGTCAACTTAGTGGGTTATATGTAACCGCTAATTGAATCCAGTCATAAGAAAATGATCCTTTGAAATTCTGACATAGATTAGCTTTGACGCATATACTCAAAATCTGGTGATCCGTACATTAAAGAAATTACTATGGACACCCATATTTTAGATGAATAGAAGCAAACACCAGAAGAATATGGTTCCCACACGAAACCGAGGACGACCAAAGAACATGTTATCCTCAAATATTGTTTCGACACAATTCATGTAGGGTTGAATATAGTTGATGCACAAGTATATGCACTTATACCCTATTATGCTTCTGACATCCATCGTGATTTTATGAATAAAAGCACATCATTCAAAGCCAACTCGTAAACTTATGATTCACACCATCATCTGCAAAAGAAACATGTGTTCTCATTATGTTCTTATATTTAATCCAAAGAGGATTCAGTGGACTGATTCAACCAACTTGCAGACACCTGAGATATTTTATTGTGTTGGATGTTGTGTCGACATGCTGGTCACGTGTCATGACACCATCCACAATTAAAATTTATGCTGCTTATGCTAGAAAGTCAAAGCACCTAGGCCGGGTTAATTTCCGTAGGCGCAATGATTTTATAGCTTATTATATAGGATCTGTAATGGACATCATATTCCTATATAAAAACTCAATTGGTCTCACGGAAAACGACTACAGTAATAGTCTTGATATTGGTAAAGCACACCAATACTTCCGTTTTGGGTTATGCAATTTTGCATGCAGCGTTTTTTATTCATCTATAGCCATCATCATTGAACCAATTTACACCATAGCTAGTGACTATGTGTGAGGATTTTAAAGGATTTCAAACAAACTTGTAATCCTTGAGCTCTTTTGGATTGACACGGATCTACAATCCTTGAGCTCAGTTGAATGTTTTTATGTGCCAAAATTGCGCCGCCACAGCGCACAATGATGGGTCCCTTGAGATGAATAAATATTTATGATGGATATGAACTTTCAGCTAGTCCGCTAGATTTGCGGTGTGTCACTTTGATGAGACAGTATTCCCGTCGTTAGGGGGAGATAAGAACAAGCATGTTCAAGTGGAACGACAGGAATTGTCGTTGTTTGTCCCCACTGTGTGTCATCTTGATCCCCAAAATCAGACAAAGTAAAGTGCGTAGATGTATGATACATTAAAGTGACGATATCACATAACCCTGCTGCAAATATACCTGCAAGGATTGTGTTTTATCAAAAGGACATGGTGACACCCAAGAGGAATTGGGTAATACACTACCACCATGGATGGTGGCATGGGTGACGCCATAAATGGCATAAATGGTATCACAGGCCGTGGCTCTCTAAGGACGAGGGGAAGACCCCTTTAGGTTCGATAAATACTCACCCAAAGGAAGAAAGTGAGCTTTGGCACAACATGATCTATTGATCAGTGATACTCAAATCTGTCTGAGAATATTTCTCGATTGTGGTTATCATTGGGGGACGCCTCAAATGTTAGAACAAATCATTGAAAGTATAGAGATCTCTATAAACACATTACACTAGCAAACATGATCAGGATGTGGAATAATGAGTCTAATATCGAACCGTACTTCGTTGAAAAATGTCAACGTAGTAAACTGGCCAAATGGAAAGAAGCTATCTAGTATAAACAAAGAGATAGGTCTTTGGGCAGGTGACGCCGACACCGCAAATGTAAACCCTATCAAATATATCTTTGTTAAAATGCATAATGAGAATAAGAGTATGTAGACTCACCTTATAGCGCAAGGTCTCTCTAAAACGCACAGGAATCGACTACGATGAGATATTCTCTCATAATGGACTACGAGGAGACAATCTCCCGTAATGGATGTCATTGCACTCCACTACCTTGTCCGTTTGGTAGTTTGCGAAAAACTGAACATGCAGCTTACGAAAGTGGTCACAACATATATCTATGGGGATATAAATTAAGAGATATACATGAGGATCCTAAACCGACTTCATCCACCCAAATCAAGTGGCTCTAGATCACATAAGTGCGTTTGCAAAAGAAATTGAAACGTTCAATAAAGTGACTACTTGATTGGGAAGAGATTGGTGAATTATGCCCTTGCGTTTTCATTATGGATATACACGGACTCTCAATGAACGAAGAGATACCACTACCAGATCTGAGTGAATAGCTGACGAAAAAAATTTCGTCGGCTATGCCAATATTTCGTCGGCTATACCTTTTACCGACGAAATTTTCGTCGGCTATAAGTCGTCGGGAAAACCCCGTCGGTAATACAATGGCTGACGAAAAAAACGACATCGTTGGCCATTCCAACCTTGGCCGACGAATTATGGCCGACGAAAATGATTTCGTCGACCAAAGCTTGGTCAAATATCCGACGAAATTCGTCGGCTATTTTCGAGTATGGCCGACGATTTCGTTGGAATATATTAATATTTTAAAGTTATAGCCGACGAAATTTGGTTTCGTCGGCTATTTGTTCTGAAGTATAGCCGACGATTTGGGCTATTTCGTTGGCTATTTCGTCGGAATATATTAATATTTTAAAGTTATAGGCGACGAAATAATGTCAATTTCGTCGGCTATAACTGCATTTTGGGCAAAAAAAAAATACCGGATCGGAGGAGGAGGGGAAGGAGGAGGAGAAGGAGGGGAAGGAGGAGGGGAAAGAGGAGGCCGGAGGAGGAGGGGAAGGAGGAGGCCGGAGGCCGGAGGAGGAGGAGGAGGCCGGAGGAGGGGGGGGGGAAGGAGGAGAGAAAAAAAGCGGGAGGAAGCGATTTAAAAGATTTAGAAGGAGAATAGCCGACGATTTAATATATTTCGTCGGTTATACTTTGGAAAATCAACAGCCGTCGGATCTGAGCCATCCAACGGCGGACAATGAAAAGGAGCGGATCGCAAGAGTTTAGCCGACGAAAATTATATTTCGTCGACTATGCTTTGGAAAATCAGCAGCCGTTGGATCTGAGCCATCCAACGGCGGACAATAAGCGGATCGAAGGAGTTTAGCCGACGAAATATAATTTTCGTCGGCTAAACTTAGAGAATAGCCGACGATTTACAATATTTCGTCGGCTATTCTATGAAATCATATTAAACTGCCGTTTTGAGGCCCTAAACGAACTCGAAAGCCCGAAAAGACCCACACATCGTGGCATAGCCACGAGTTTGATTCCTGGCGTCGTTCCCTTTCCGGAATGGTATCACAATCGTCATTCGGACGCCAGACGCCAAATCTGCCGTAAACCGGGTTTTCACTCGCAACGGTCAATCTACTCTTCAATTTTGTCGGAATCTTGTCATTTTTCAACCGTAGCCGTATTTCATTATTTCGGTCATATCTTATTTGACGACATATTTGCATTTGAAGAGTGTACGTATAGTAACTATTTGAAACTATACATTCACTTAAACACTTAGTAAACAAGTTAAGGAACATTAGTGCATATGTTCCGATTTTGAATCTAAAAGTTTGGAAAATCTATTCCAACCGTCAGATATCACCGTTTAGATTAAATACATGTATGAAAAAAAATCCAACTACATCTGACAACGTTAAAGGCTCGATCGGGACGGTCAACCGGGTGAGTCAACCCTTTAAACGCTTAGAAATGGTAATTGGCCTGTCTAAATAACGTTTTCTTGCCTGACCTTCAACAGATAATAGTTTCAAATCTATGAGACGCAACTAATCGTATAAAAATTTTCCTCAAAATTTGTACGGAACGTCAGGCTACCCATAGGAAAACGGAAGTAAAAAACAGTTAACCGTAACATTCGGCACACAGATTTTGTCGGAATCTCGTCATTTTTCAACCGTATACGTATTTCATTATTTCGGTCATATCTTATTTGACGACATATTTGTATTTGAAGAGTGTACGTATAGTAACTATTTGAAACTATACATTCACTTAAATAAAATTTAATTTTAATCATAGCCGACGAAATCAAACATAGTACTCGTCGGCTATATAGACTTATAGCCGACGAAAATGCCAATTTCGTCGGCCAAACTTTCAAAAGTTTTCGTCGGCTAAAGTTTCAGAGAAAGGCCGACGAAAATACAAATCGTCAACTATTCCATGGGAATAGCCGACGATTTTTTTTGTTTACCAACGAAAAAAAAAATCGTCGGCCATTCTATGGGAATAGCCGACGATTTGTTTTTTTTTACCGACGAAAATAAAAATCGTCGGCCATTCTTGAGAATAGCCGACGAAAATTTTAGGTCGTCGGCCGTTTTTTTTTTCGTCGGGAAAAGTGTTTTTTCTGGTAGTGTACTCTATGTATTGTAAATCCTAAGTCAAGAATGAAAAAGATCTTGGGAATACACAGTCTTGAAATGGAACTCAAGGATTGTAATGATGGTGATCATCCATCAATCGGCTTAGGCACTCTAAAGAATAAAGTGAGGCCTACATATACTCCCATAATCAGTCGAAGTCTTTACTCTAACAATAGATCCGTTTTTCATCTAAAGGAAGATGACGAAAAAGTATTGGGAAATGAAATTCCCTATACAAGTGCAATGACGCATGATTGTACTTAAACACAATACGTAAGACTCGACCTCTCATTCGATGAAAATTTGTAAAGCTAGTTCTGCGCCCACGCAACGCAAACGGTTCTTTCAAATACTTAAAGATATCAAAGAAGTTTACAGCAACTAATTTTTTACTGATACACTATTTATTTGATAATTAAGATTAATGTCAACTCAATTTAAACCCTAAAACAGCTCCATAAGTTTTCTTAGTTGCAAGTAAAGAAAAGGACCCTAGTGTAAAAGTAGTCAATTGTTGAATTTACTGAAATTGTAATGGTAATTTTTTTGTCATTTTCAAATAAACCTATTAGATTTGAAAAATAAATTTTAAATGAAAGTAACGTACATGCTGCCCCTGGATTCAATATACATTGAATTTCACATCTTTTCAAAATTAGGCATTTCAATTAATTCAGCATCCAGATAGTTTTGGCATCAAATTATGTACATCCAACGCGAATTGTAAATTTCTGGCCAGGAAATTATTTGGGAAGTTTTTCATTGTATATTTACCAATTTGGTTTTATCTGGAAATAAATATAAACAAATGAAATGCATCTTCGCTGTCCTGAATTGTATTTATGATTTGAAATGGCGTATTAAAGTTGCAAACTCAGGACTACGAATGTTCGCTTCACTTCGAGAATTTATCTGCTTTTCTTTTTTTTCTTTTCTTTTTTCATTTGCATTTAAAAAATATACAATATCTCAACAGACCAATCAATATAAAAGAGCAAGAAAGAAGAAAAATAGAAACTTCACATTAAGATTTAGGTTGGCTGAGTGGTATGTTCGATTCACCAAATTATATGTCAACCACAATAGCTGTAGTGAATGAATGGAGAATTATCCTAATCAAATTTGATTTGCACTGAAGCACACAAAGCCAACAATGGATATGCTCAACAACGAACAATCCCTAAACACTTAATTAGATTATTTTGTTGCGTTTAACTATCTACTTTATCAAATTTATGTAGCTACAAAATTGCTTTGTATTATTCAGTGGTTTTGCCAAACACTTCACTTTATATAGTCAGTTAGTCACTGTATATTTTATCAAACTCAATGGAACAACTTGGTAGAGTACTATCGAACATCTCATTAGTTTTTCAATACTCTCTCACATTATCACATGAGATTTTGAGTATAAATGACTAATAACCAAAGACATGAGATTATGAGTATAACTGTATAAGTGAATAATAACCAAAGCTGTTTATTGCAACCCTAACGTTTTCATTGTTCATAAACAAGAAATTTTAATGAAGATAGGGGTCACCATACCAAAGCAATAAACCATCGGTTTGGAATACCAACGTCGTACAGAACCAAACCAAAGCAAAACTCAGTTTGATAATATGTTTGACTACCCCTAACCATGTTGTAGATTTTCGGTTTTCTCTATTCAACAAAACTCATTATGGATAAAACTTGAGTCTAACATCAGCAAAAGCCCTTCATTTGAAATATAAATTCTATTCAACAAAATGACTGTTGCTCTAGCTATTTTTATGTGTGTTAATTACTATGTGCACATACGTACATATCTGGTAGCTATATATATATAAACGTACAATGATTGGTACATGGTGTATCCACAGATATATCCCACTACCAGATTGGAGAGAATAGCCGACGAAATTAGCTGACGAAAAAAATTTCGTCGACTATGTCAAATTTTCGTTGGCTATTCCTTCTGCCGACGAAATTTTCGTCGGCTATAATTCGTCGGAAAAACGCCGTCGGTAATACCAATGGCCGATGAAAATAACGAAATCGTCGGCTATATTTGAGTATGGCCGACGACTTTACCGACGAAAATTAATTTCGTCGACTAAACCTGGGCAAAATATCCGACGAAATTCGTCGGATATTTTCGAGTATGGCCGACGAAATTCGTCGGATATTTTCGAGTATGGCCGACGATATCGTAAACTATAGCCGACGAAATTCGTCGGATATTTGTTCTGAAATATAGCCGACGATTCCATCTATTTCGTCGGTTATTTCGTCAGAATATATTAATATTTTAATAGGCATTAATTAGTTATAGCCGACGAAATAATGTCATTTTCGTCGGCTATAACGGTTATAGCCGACGAAATTTGGTAAAAATCGTCGGCTATAGCACTTATAGCCGACAAAATAATGTCAATATCGTCGGCTATTCTTACATTTGGGGGAAAAAAAATTAAATTAATTTCTAAATTACCATTCCAAGCAACCTGCAAATCACAAAGACAATCCATGCATTTGCACCAACAAGAAATACGTCTAAATGATTTATTATTTAATTTGTTCAAATATACATAAAATATAACCCTAATCATCACCTAAAGCACTAAAGTCCACCACGTCATCCCCAGCATCCTGCTCTCCATCATGCTCGTTATCCTGCTGAACGAACTCGGGAGGTTGAGGCATTGGAGGTTCAACTAACGGCTGAAACGGAGGCGGGGGTTCAAGGGCTTGTTGTTGTGCCGCGAACATATCACACCACCATTTTTGTAAGGCGGCGTAGTTGTGTTGCCGAACTCTGTCGCATTCAGCATGCCAACTGGCCATATCCAAATGATAATGCTGTGTTCTGCGTAGCTCCTGTGATCTCTGGGCCTCGGCCACCAATCTTGCGGCCAATCTCTGCACTTCCCCCCTCATCTGTTGGCTGTCCCCGCCTCCCTTCTTTTGACCTCCCTTAGTGGTCTTCAGGAGCCCTTTTCCAGATTTTCCCAAACCCCGGCAGTAGTATTGGTTTGACCGGTCTGGGAAGGCTGCGTCGAACATCCTGGCTGCCGTTTGGACATTCGATCGGTCGACCTGGCGCAGGGCTTCTTCCAGATCTGCCTCTGAAATATTCGGTTGTGTCTCCCGAACTACTTGCTGGAACACCTCTTCTTCGGCCCGGTTCACCCTCTCCTAATTGAACGGGAAAAAAAAATAATTAATATTCTAACAAATATATAATTAAGTAAAATTAATAATTAAAATTTTAAAATCGTAATCAACGACTTACGAGCTGTTCTGTCGCTTGTGGATAAGCGATCTTGAACGTCTCCACGTACGGGTTGCTATCAAGATGATCTCTAAGCGCCTCCTCCTGATATTGTGCAAACGGCCTAGAACCACCATGATGGGGGGTTGTGTTACGGCGGTGGTTCGCAGAGTTTACCCGAGACCGTTCCTTCAAACAAATAATAAAATATTAGAAAAATGCATCAAAAAATATTAGTGTAATAATTATAAAATAATTAAACTAATAATTAAAATTTTAACAAAATAAACATTTATAGTTAAGTTTAGTATTTACCTGCATAAGTGGGTTGTTGAAGTCTGCTGTCTTCAACCAACGCCACTCGTACTCCCTGAACATGAACTCTCTAAGAGTACTCATACGACCACGGTCGTCGTATTCGTTAAAGTGGGAACGGAGCTCGTTCTTCCACTCTTTGAACCTACGGCAAAAACAAAAGTGCATTAGAAATATTATTAATATCATAAAATATTTCAAATTATAAGATGAGGAATTCCCAACGTACCTCAAGTTCTGCATCGAGTCCGCCCAAGCCTGCTTGTGTTCGGCAATCTCGAAGTATGCCTGAAAGATAATATTTTATTAGTTTTACAATTATAACAATACCGAAAATTATTAAATATTACGATAAATAAATTAAATTTTTTAAATTACTCACCGACGCGGCGTTGTTCACCTCCCTCTTGATCTCTTCGAGCACATCGGCCCACCGTGTCCACAACATAGGGACTTTGTCCCTAATCAGTGCCCCCACGCAACCCGTGTAGTCGCGGCGTTTTTTCCCCTGAACCTCCTGATTAGGAGGTTCGTTGATCTGGATCCTCCCTCGAAGTGCAACAGTTCTCCTGAGCGTGTCAAAACATATGACACCTCTCGTATTCCTCGTTGACATAAGGTGTAAAATACGTACATTTCCATCGGATACATCCAAGTGAAGTGCACAGGACCGGTAAGCAACAACTGCCGAGGAAGATGGATCATGAGGTGAGGCATGATGTCGAAAAAATTTGGAGGAAATATCATCTCAAATTTACACATGATATGAACGATGTCTTGTTGCATTTCCCAGAGGTCAGATTTTCTCACTTCCCGTGTGCATACCTTCTGGAAAAATCTTGCCAACGCTACTAACGGCTCCACAACGTGACGGGGAAGGAACGGTCGAATGAAAACAGGGAAGAGACGTTGTAGCAGGATATGATTGTCATGACTTTTCAACCCGTAAAGATTGTTGAATTGTCTGTTCACACACTTGGCTATATTTCCAGCAAAGCCTGAAGGATACTTGGCCCGACTTATCCAATGGAAAATTTCTGATTTATGCTCAGGCTTGACGGTATAAGGAGCTTGAGACATTTTTCTCTTCTCTTGTTTCAACCATAGTTGTTTTCTGACATTCATGTTTTGCAGATCAGTGCGAGCCTTAGGACCGTCTTTCGTCTTCCCCTCCAAGTTCAGCGTTGTGCCCACCACACTTTCAGAAATATTTTTTTCTATGTGCATAACGTCTAGGAAGTGACGGATCACCAACTCACACCAATACAGGAGTTCCCACAATATGCTCTTATGTGTCCAGAATTTGTACTCCTCAGGCCTTTCAGGTATTTCCGCTACAATATCGGGATGATTGCTGAGGGGCCCAAAATCGTACTCATTAAGCACTGCTAAAATTTCTCTTACCGTCCATCTTCTGGGGGGGCCACCGTGTTCTTCGGTTCCATCAAATGTGGCGGACTCGTAACGCCAGTGGTGATCCGCCGGAAGGAACACACGATGACCCATTCTACATATCTTGTTGCAATGAAGGGTGCTCCCATAATCGCTGAGGCACTCTAGACAAGCCTTGTATCCCCTAACAACGCTGCCCGAAAACATCCCATAAGCAGGAAAATCACTGATGGTACAAATAACCATGGCATGCATCTGGAACGTCTCCTCATTGTACTTGTCAACAGTGGGATGACCAACGTCCCACAATACCTTAAGCTCTTCAATCAATGGTCTCATATACACATCGAGACATTTTCCTGGGTAACCAGGCCCCGGAATCAACAACGTCAACATATTATATTCCTTCTTCATGCACATCCACAGAGGAAGGTTGTAAGGTACCAAAACCACCGGCTATATACTGTATGAAAGACTCATGGTGCCGAAAAGGTTGAACCCATCGATTGAGAGCCCGAGCCTGACGTTTCTGACATCTGACGCAAAATGAGGAAACTCATTGTTTATATGCTTCCAAGCCGCTCCGTCAGAGATGTGTGTCATGATATCTGCATCTCCCGCGTCCCGCTCACCGTGCCATCTTATAGCTTTTGCGGTGGTTTCTGACATGTACAACCGCTCAAGCCTATCTCTCAACGGAAAATACCGAAGCACTTTCACAGGTTTCCTATTGCCTGCTCCCGTCAACTTATATCGGTCAGACTGACATATCGGACATGCGTCAAGGCTAGCAAGGTCATTCCCTTCTGCATCTTTACCCCAGAAGAGAACGCAGTCAAATGCGCATGCATGGTTCTTAATGTAGGAAAGCCCTAGATCTTTGAGGATACTTCGGACCTTACGGTGATTGGTAGGATTACGATGACCCTCCTCCAACAACGAAGAAGTGTACTGTAGATATTCATCCACTTGCCTGATAGTCGATTTTGTCTCGACTTTAATCCTCATTACCTCCATCACACTTTGAAGAACTGTCTTCTCAGAACTTGAAGACACAGGGGTCTGTTGCAATGCAATCAGTTTGTTGTACTTGTCAAAGGCAGCAGTGTTGACAACTTGTGGGAAGGGCAGCACCGGGTCATGCATATATTGTTCCCCACGTATACCGCTTTCAAAAGGAAACACGTCGTTGACGAATGCCATTGTTGGATCGTTGGGTTTACTACTACTGCCCGCCTCAAAAAACTGTCCATGATCATGCGATCCATCTAATGATGGCTCACCGTGATATATCCAACGTTTGTACTTCGGCCAAAACTCATTACTCTTTAGGTGCTCCCATACTGTCCTAATCGGAAATCGACACATAACACTGCGACACTTACATTTCTTGCACGGGCAATAATGATAATCATTCCCGTTTGCATTTTCCTCGACGAACTGCAAAAAATTCACAACTCTTGTAGTGTATCGTCGGTCATGCCTTGGAAGCGAAATCCAACTCTTATCCAGATCCATATATAGCCTGATAATAATATATATGTATAACTTTAATTAATAAGAAATTAATTAACACATACATATATATATATATATAAATCCTTAATAATTAATTACATTACAATCACTACCAGAAAAGGGGTTATAGCCGACGATATGGGAAAAAACGGCCGACGAAATAGTATCTCGTCGGCTATAACCCCTTATAGCCGACGAATTACTATTTCGTCGGCCACATCGTCGGCTATAATATTATAGCCGACGACTGCCGACAATTCGTCGGCTATAACTATAGCCGACGAAACGTTTTTGGTTATAGCCGACGAGGAGGGTATTCGTCGGCTATAAGAGTTATAGCCGACGAAAAGTTTTTGGTTATAGCCGACGAGGAGGGTATTCGTCGGCTATAACTCTTATATCAGATCGACCTTCTGCATCAGGGAGCTCATTCGTCGATGAAATCGTCCAAAACGCTCTGACATCGTCCAAAACCTCGGCCATAAGCTTGAAAGGTACGTATATTGCTGTGTGTGTTGATTTAGTTGGTTATATGCAGAGGTGTGTTAATTTAGAGTTTAATTAGAATAAATGTGTGATTAATTTGATATATATATATATATATATATGTATTGAGATGAGATTATTAATGGGTTGATATATATGTTGTATTGGTTAGATAGAATTGAAGTTTTGTTGAAGATTAGTGATTGATTGTTGATTTATAGGTGATTTTAGATGAATTTGATGAAAAAAGATGGGATCAGGCGTATCATGATGGAGTTAGGAGTTTCCTGGATTTTGTGATGGCTAACTGTGGAGACACTACACTTCATTATTGTCCGTGTAAAAAGTGCAAGTGTGCCACCCCACGACACCGGTTTTCCATAGAGACAGTGGAGCAACACCTGGCTAGATATGGATTTTGGGTCCTATACACTAATTGGATTTATCACGGTGAACCAGAGTTTGCGGGTCGTCATGATCATGGACAATTTGCCGAGAGAGGGAGTTCCTCCAATGATCCGACAACGAACTGGATCAACGATATGTTTCCTCGTGAGAGCGGTGTCTTTGAGGAAGCACCAGATGTGCAACTCCCACCTCCGGAGATGGAGTGTTTCCCTGATATTGAGCCACTCGAGCCATTACCCCGATCTCCGGTCAACACAAGTGGTATGGAAAAGTACAACAACCTGATCGCATTGCAACAGACTCCGTTGTACCCCGGATGCAGTAAGACTGTCCTTGAATCTGTCATGGGAGTGATGAAGATCAAAACGGAGAACAAAGGCACTGTCAAATCGGTTGATGATTGACTTCGGCTATGGGGTGGGGCGATGCCCCCCGGACATCGGCTTCCTACCAGTCATCATAAGGTGCGACATATCCTTAAAGATCTCGGCCTTTCCTACATCAAGATTCATGCATGCAGATACGATTGCGTTCTGTTTTACGGGGAAGGACTTGCAGATCTTGAATACTGCCCATTATGCAATACAGAGCGGTATAAGTTCACTCCTAAAGGGAACAAGAAAGCTGTGAAGATACTTCGGTACTTCCCGCTGATTGATAGGCTTGAGCGGTTGTTCATGTGTGCTTTCACGGCCGAAGCTATGAGATGGTGGGCTGAGAGGAATGTCCCTGACGATGACACCCTTAGACATCCCGCCGACGGAGAGGCTTGGAAGAAGAACGTGTTGGAGTTTCCTGAATTTGCATCAGAGGTTCGAAATGTTTGGCTAGGGCTATCAGCCGACGGTTTCAACCCTTTTGGCAAGAAAGAGCTTCAGTACAGTGTGTGGCCAGTTATTTTGATTCCGTACAACTTTCCACCGTGGATGTGCATGAAGAAGGAATATAACATGCTCACATTGTTGATTCCAGGCCCAGGTTATCCGGGAAAGTGTCTCGATGTGTATTTGAGACCCGTAATTGAGGAGCTACGGTACTTGAGTCTGAACGGCCACCTGGTCTACGACCGGTTCAAAAATGAGATGTTCCGGATGCATGAGTGACTTTCCTGGGAGGGGTATGTTGTCGGGCAGCGTCACCAGGGGTTACAGGGCTTGTTCAGAGTGCATGACTGTTGATTGCTCCAGTCCTCATTGCAGCAAGATTGTCCAGATGCGTCACCGTCGTTGGCTTCCGCATGACAATCCATTTAGGGACGATGCACAGGCTTTTGATGGGACTGAAGAAAGGGGCTGGGCACCCGAGCAATGGACAGGGGAGGAAATATTGGCAGTGTTGAATGAGTATGACTTTGGTCCGCTTAGCAATCATCCCGATGTGTTGCGCACGATTCCAGAGAGGCCGGATCGGTATAGGTTCTGGTCACACAAGAGCATCTTATGGGAAGTTCCTTATTGGGCCAGGTTGGCTACCAGATACTACCTGGATGTCATGCATATAGAGAAGAACGTGGGTGAAGCCGTGGTTGGCACAGTTTTGAATTGGGAGAAGAAAACAAAAGACACCCCCAAGGCACGCGTTGATCTGAGAAATATGGGACTGCGGGACCATTTGTGGTTGAGAGAGGGCAGGAGCAAAATGCCCCAAGCTCCTTACACCGTCACCAGGGACCAGAAACATGAAATCTTTGGATGGCTGAGTAATGTCAGGTAACTTTTTATTAGGCATGTATTCCCTAAAGAATCCGCCATCTGTTGTTGGACGACTATATATGCATGAAATCTAATTGTTGTTAATGGCTATGCAGGTATCCTTATGGCTATGCGGGTAACATAAGCAAGTGTGTTAACTACCGAGACAATAAGATGTACGGATTGAAGAGTCACGACTGCCATGTACTGCTTCAACGCCTCTTCCCTATTTTCATTCGAGCGTACTTGGAGGATGAAGTGGTTGAGCCGTTGGTGGCGTTGTCAAGATTCTTCCAGAAGTTATGCGCTAGAGAAGTTAGAAAATCAGACCTCATGAGAATGCATGAGGAAATCGTTTTTATCTTGTGCAAGTTCGAGAGGATATTTCCCCCAAACTTCTTTGACATCATGCCTCACCTGATGATCCATCTTCCCCAACAATTGTTGCTTACCGGTCCCGTACACTACACTTGGATGTATCCCATCGAAAGGTACATGTTATTCATAAATTTGATTTATACATGTTTTTAAATAAAAGTTGCATGCTCTTAACATGCACTTGTTAACCTTGCAGACAACTTGGAGACTACAAGAAATATGTGCACAATAAATCTGCGCCTGAGGGGTGTATTGCTGAAGCTTACATTGCGCATGAGTGTGTAACGTACGCCAAGTTGTACTTGGGAGCGATTGAGGACCCCCCACAACATCCAAGTCTAGATGACCCCGAGTTCAACCTATCTATCGTCGCCAACTCTGTTGTACCATACGGAAGCTTCAAGAAAAAGGGTGTGGACAAGTTGCCTGACCATGAGGTAGGGATTGCCCACTGGTGGGTTCTAATAAACTGTCCGGAGGTACAATATTGGAAACGTCACCATCTTCACTGCAAGGAAGTTCGCGGTGATGTCGAGTACCACAACACGACGTTTGCAGACTATTTTCCACAATGGGTAAGTGTATAAATATATATATTAGATGGCTTTCTTTTACAGTTCCCTATTCTTTAATCATAAACACACCGAGTGATTTGAGTTATATTTTTCAGCTGATGCAAGTGGCTGCGAGTGGTGGTCATACAAATTACTCAGAGGAATTGAGGCTGTTGTCGATGAAGCCGATATCTTCCACAGTCCGCCCAATGTGTGATGTCAACGGCGTTAAGTATATATGTGAAGCTAGAGACGGGGAACGCAAAACACAGAATTGTGGGGTGATGGTGGATGGTGCAGAGGGGGGCGTGGATTTTTACGGTGTCCTACAGTCAGTTGTTGAACTCATTTATGGGAACCGCATGAAAGTCCACTTGTTCAAGTGTCGATGGTTTGATACTAGGCCGCACCGCATACGGATCGATCAGTACGGCATACTTTCGGTGAATACCGCCACTAGTGTGTATGAAGACGACCCCTTTGTTTTCGCCACAGCGGCCAAAAAGGTCTTTTATCTTGACGATCCTTTGAACAAAGGCACGTGGAAGGTAGTTAACCATGTGTCTCAGCGAGACATATACAGTGCTACCACACTTGGTGTGAGCACAGAGTGTCAAGAAGCGACCGCTTACCAAGAGCCGGACGCCGGCGACATTCCAGAATCCTCCACCATCCGCGATAATAATGTGACGCCGGGCAGAGTGGTTCGACTTCCTAGGGGTCAGGTGCCCATGTATGATGTTAATCCGAATCGTCTATATCCGGCAGACGATGACTCAGACGACGAGTACGAGCACCGATTGCCAGATATTAACTACTATACTACGTCTGACTCAAGTGATGAGGATGATTCTGATTATCATCCTTAGTATACTATTTATGTATGTATTTGTGTACGATGGTGCATGCATGTATGAAAACATTTTTGTCCTTAATTACCGTTTTCCGAGTTTATGGGAAATTGTATTGAATTGTTTGTGTTATGTTTAGGAATTTATCAGGTGAAATAGGCAATTTTCAGGCCCTAAATGGCAAATTTTCAGAAAGATCAGAATTATAGCCGACGAAATGGACCATAATTCGTCGGCTATAATGCCCATACTTTAGCCGACGACTTGCAATTCGTCGGCTATAATGCCCATACTGTAGCCGACGACTTGCAAGTCGTCGGCTAAAGTATATTGACCGAAACCATACGTAGACCCTTCAAATGCAAAAGTGTCGTGAAATAAGATACGACCGAAATATTGAAATACGTCTACGGTTGAAAAATGGGAAGATTCCGACAAAAACTGTATGCCGAATGTTGCGGTTAGGTGTTTTTTACTTCCGTTTTCCTATGGGTAGCCTGACGGTCGGTCAATATTTTGAAGAAAATTTTTATACGGTTAGTTGCGTCGCATCGATTTGAAACTATTCTCTGTTGAAGGTCAGGCCAAAAAACGTAATTGAGACGGGCCAATTGCCGTTTTAAAGCGTTTAGAGGTTTGACTTTGCAGTTTGACCGTCCCGATCGAGCCTTTAACGTTGTCAGATGTAGTTGGATTTTTTTTCATACATGTATTTAATCTTAACGGTGATATCTGACGGTTGGAATAGATTTTCCAAACTTTTAGATTCGAAATCGGAACATATGCACTAATGTTCCTTAACTTGTTTACTAAGTGTTTAAGTGAATGTATAGTTTCAAATAGTTACTATACGTAGACCCTTCAAATGCAAAAGTGTCGTGAAATAAGATACGACCGAAATATTGAAATACGTTTACGGTTGAAAAATGGGAAGATTCCGACAAAATCTGTGTGCCGAATGTTGCGGTTAGGTGTTTTTTACTTCCGATTTCCTATGGGTAGCCTGACGGTCGGTAAATATTTTGAGAAAAATTTTTATACGATTAGTTGCGTCTCATCGATCTGAAACTATTCTCTGTTGAAGGTGAGGCCAAAAAACGTCATTTAGACGGGGCAATTGCCGTTTTAAAGCGTTTAGAGGTTTGACCAAAAGTTGACCAAGGAATAGCCGACGAAATACTTAACTTCGTCGGCTAAACTCTAGCGATCCGCGCCGTTTCATTGTCCGCCGTTAGATGGGCGAGATCTGACGGCTGCTGAGAGCGTGAAGTATAGCCGACGAGATTCATATTATAGCCGACGACATTCATATTATAGCCGACGATATACTTAAATTCGTCGGCTATAATCGGCCCGCAAAGCCCAACTTCGGCCCGGCCCGGATTTCGGCCCGGCCCGTCAGAGTTTAGCCGATGAATTTCGTCGGCTATGACTATAGCCGACGAATTAAAATTACATCGTCGGCTATAGTCCTTCGATTTAAACCGAAACAGAGGGCGCCTCCCTCATTTTCCAGAAACCCTATAATCCCTAAATCCCCACCTGCCGCAGCCGCTCGTCCCTCCCCGACGCCGACCGACCACCACCGACGCCTACCGACCCTCCCCCTCCCTACCCTCCCCCTCCCCGCCCCCTCCCCGAGCCCTCCCCGACCCGAAACCCCCTGCCGCCGCCGCCCCGAGCAGCCGTAGCCGCCCCTGCCGCAGCCGCCCCTGCCGCAGCCGCCTCTGCCGCCCCTGCTGCAGCCGCCCCTAGCCGCAGCCGCCCCTAGCCGACCCGAAACTCCCTGCCGCCGTCGCCGCCGCACCGCACCACCGGTCCTCGTTCAGACTGCACCACCATGTCAGGTAGTCCCGATCGAGCCTCATTTAGGGTTTTTATTAATTTTGTCGAATTTTGTGAATTTTAGGGTTTTTCTGAATTTTTTGTGGCATTTAGGGTTTTTGTGAAATTTATGGAATTGTGTGGATTTTTTGTTAAATTTGTTAATTTTGTGGAATTTATATACTAATTTTGTGGATTTTTTGCTAAATTTACGGTTTTTATATACTAATTGTGGAATTTTGTTGAATTTATATATTAGTATACTAATTTATATACTAATTTATATATAATTAGGTATAAATATTTTGTGTAATTTTTAGGACGATATATATATATATATATATATATATATATATATATATATATATATATTTTTCGGAATATATATATATATATAATTAGGTATAAATATAGTTATGTATATATATAATTAGGTGTATATATATATAATTAGGTATAAATATATTTAGGTACGTATATATATAATTAGGTATATATACATTGAATGAAGTTTTTAATTTTTTTGTGCAATTTTTGTGCAATTTATGGAATTTATATACTAATTGTGCAGGAAACCGGCGCTTTGTAGACCGATGGCTTGGCAGACGGACCGAGAGCGACCCCGACGCTCAGGCAGGATCCAGCCGTGGGGGGAGCGGATCCAGCGGTCGTCGGGGCCTAGGCCGGCCTATGAGTCGACGAGAGGAGACGTTGATGGGATTGACTCCGAGCGATCCACGTGGGGGCTCCTCGTATGAGTCGACGGGAGCGGGCCCTGACTCGAGTGTCGGAGGAGGACGCAGAGCCACCAGACCCCAGTGCACTTCAGCACTGTTCCAGGATCGGCAACCGACCCCACCGCGCGCCGATCTGGACCCTCCAGAGATGCTCCCTGTCCCCCCACAGCGACAGCGTCCACAGCTACGGGGCCCACCGTCAGGGGGAGCAGGCCCCTCAGGGTCCACGCCCCGTATGTCTCCGCCATCGGGGATGTACATGGTCCAGTTCCTCCCTGCCATCCCTGAGTACGACGCCAGGGGGAGGCAGATTTGGAGGCACGACCGGCCCCACGAGATTCCCTGGGAGGAGGCCTACTTCTACAGTCCTTTCGACTCAGAGGACTGCCGCGGCCTGTGGGCCGTTCGTGAGAAGGACAAGCAGTACAACGACGCAGGTAATTGGTTAGTTTAATTAATTATTTAGATTGTTTAATTAATTATTTAATTAGTTAGTTTAAATAATTATTTAACTATGTATTCATTTTAATTATGAAACAAGCGTCCTCGTCAATAAACCCGCGGGGACGAGACAGACTAGAGGGCCAGCGAACATGTCGACCCTGGAGAGGGAGCTGGCCGGTGGGATCAGAGAGATCCTGCTCGGTCCCGGTGAGGATGGACGCCCGATTGAGCGGAGAGACACCACCACCAAGTACATCAACGCGACGGGCATGCTCGTGCCGGACAGGGTCCCACTGTTGTGGCCCGACTGGGGCTCTGTGCCCGATGAGATCAAGGCGCGAGTGTACAATGCACTGTCGGTGAGTTAAATATGATTTTTATTATAGAAAATAAATATTTATGAATTCAGTCCTTATAACTATATAAAAATATTTTCTAATTAATTTATAATATTGCAGCAATGGTTTAGAGTCCATCCTACCTTGGACTGGTGGAGAGACGAGCAGCTGAAGAACAGGTTATGTGTTTTGCTTTTTTTTGTATAAATATATGTATTGGCAGTGTACGAATATATCTAACAGTTGTGTTTTGTTAATATAGGTACTCCGAGTGGAAGAACGAGCTGTCCACGCACTACAGGACGTACCATGTGGAGCAGCGCTTGGGGCGAGGTGCAACCCCCCACGAGTTCCGGTACAGGGAGTACGAGTGGCTATGGCTGGTAGCCTACTTCGGGAGCGACAGGGTCTCGGTAAGAAAATTTAGCCTGCTAGTATATAACTTTTTAATGTTATTTAATAATTAAATTACGTAGTTACTTAATTAAATTAATTAATTAGTTAGTTAGTTATTAGTTATTAAATTAAGTTAGTTGGTTAGTTACGTAGTTAGTTAGTTCGTTACTAAATTAAATTAAATTAAATTAAATTAGGTAGTTAGTAAGTTAGTTAGTTACTAAATTAAATTAGTTAGTTAAGTAGTTACTAATTAAATTAAATTAGTTAGTAACTAAATTAGTTAATAATTTTATTTTGGTTAGTTCGTAATATTTTAATTTAGTTACTAATTTATATTTGCGTTTATATGTTCGTTCTTATAATACAGAAAATCTCGCGGACGAACAGCGACAACCGCAGGAAGAACGAGCACCCCCACCACGGCGGCGCCCGCTCCTGGAGGCAGTGGGCAGAGATGGCGAGGAGGGACCGACCGCTGAGGCCGTTGTCGTGGATTCATGCGCAGATGTATCCGGGGCGTCCCGACCAAGTGGTAAGTATTCGCCCATCTTCAATAAAAGTGTTTCATTAAATTAATTTATATATATTTTTTTTAATTCGTTTATTATATTTTCTTGTCAATTAGGCGGAAATCGATGCGGAGACCGACGCGATCACCTTCGGGATCGCGCGAGACACCCTGGGAGACGGGGCGTCCGACGAGGCGATCGCGGAGTTTGCCTCCACGATCGACACCCTTGAGCCGCGCTTGGCCTCTCAGATCATGCACGCGGCGGTAGGGACGGGGAACAACTACTTCTACCAGAGAGGCCTAGGCGCGGCGGGAGATGGGGTTCTCAAGTACACGCCGGCCAATCCCAGCACGCAGCGTACGGCTTCGACGAGCGGAGACTTGCAGACGCAGCTGCAGAGGACTCAGGCGGAGTTGGCGAGGGCGGTGGAGGCGCTCCAGCAGGCGGAGTTGGCGAGGGCCGTGGAGGCTTCGGCGCAGCAGGCCAGAGACGCATCTGTGGCGGTGATGTACCGATGGATGCAGCAGTCTTGGGAGGCCCAGCAGGCTGGACTCCAGCCCCCGCCTCCGCCACAGATGCCCCAGTTCGTCGTCCCCACTCCCCCCCCGCATCGGAGTACGCTAGCCGATCAGGACAGCCATAGCCACCGGAACTCGAACGATCCGGTCGACGACGCTACGCGTTTAGGGGGTGATGATGAGTAGATAGTGGGTTAATTTGTACAGTATGTAGGATATTAGGGATGGATCGATGTGGATATTTGTTGGATATTTGGATGTTTGTTTGTGCATTTTCTGCAGCCAAACCGAAGACGAAGTGAAATTGGGCCCGAGTTAAATTTTTAAATTTTTTTAAATATTTAGGGGTTATAGCCGACGATATTGTCATTATTTCGTCGGCTATAATGGCTATAGCCGACGATGTTGTCATTATTTCGTCGGCTATAAGGGCTGTAGCCGACGATGTTTACCATATGTCGTCGGCTATACCCTCCCGGCTTCAGGCAAAAAAAAAGCCGTTCCTGGTACCGGCGATTGTTATGGCCGACGATAGTGTCGTCGGCTATATTGGACGTATAGCCGACGATAGTGTCGTCGGCTATACTTCGGTTTAGGGGCAATTACGTAATTGTTGAAGCCGACGATCTTGTCGTCGGCAATGTTCGAAGTATAGCCGACGACGCTTTATTCGTCGGCTATACCCCGCGGTTTATAAGCCGACGACTTACGCCTCGTGTCGTCGGCTATAGTATAGCCGACGGAGCAGTCCCGACGAGACTATAGCCGACAAATTAATAGTAACGGCCGACGAGATGGCCTCGTCGGCTATAAGGCCTTTTCTGGTAGTGAATATATATTATTATCAACATCAACTCATATATATATATATATATATACCATTAACAACCATTATTTAAGTTACACTATATATCAACCATTATTTAAGTTAATTACACTATCAACAACTATTAATTAACATATATATATTTATATATATATATATATATATATATATATATTAACAGTAATTAAAATAACATCAAATTAAAACACATAATTAAACTAAAACTCAAAATCAACTCAACTAAAACTCAAAATCAACATATATACATACATTCTAACACTAAAACAACAACAAATTAAACAAAAAATCACTTAATAAATCAAAATCACTAAAACTCAAAATCAACATATATACATACATTCTAACACTAAAACAACAACAAAACAAAAAATCACTTACTAAATCAAAATCACTAAAACTCAAAATCAACTCAACTAAAACTCAAAATCAACATATATACACATATACGTACCTATATATAGCTCCACAATGTAAGAGAGGACGGATTTCAACAATACCTACAGATTTTTCACTCTTTCTCCCGTTTTTCCCCTTTTTTTTGAAATGAGCAGCTGCTGCCCAGATCTGAAAATATATAGACTTATAGCCGACGAAAATGTCAACTTCGTGGGCCATACTTCCAAAAATTTTCGTCGGCTAATGTTTCGGAGAAAGGCCGACGAAAATACAAATCGTCGACTGAAATATGAATATAGCCGACGATTTTTTGAAAATACCAACGAAAAAATGGTTTCGTTGGCTATTGTTAAACTATGGCCGACGATTTTTTTTTTTACCGACGAAAAATAAAATCGTCGGCTATTCCTTAAAATTACCGACGAAAATTTTAATTCGTCGGCCGTTTTTTTTTTTTTCGTCGGGAAAACCCTTTTTTTCTGGTAGTGTCCTTTCACTCTTTTCTATGCGTAAGTTCATATATACTAAGTTTGACAAGTCTAGTTAACTCAAACTATGCACAGTGTAAGTGTGTGTTACACATCTCTAAGGGGACGTTTGTTACGTTGGATTGTCGTAGCTCGTCTTAATTCCTTCAAGAGTCCAATCATTCCACAAGCATGGCTTATGCTATAGAAGTCATGACCCATGTTTGGTGCAAACATGCCAAACATGACCACCAACATCACCAACCTGCAAACCCATATGCAAAGAGCATATGAGCCGTTCAACTTAGAAAACAATCGATTATCACCATGCCCGCTCCTAAATCTTAAATTGATCCCGAAAGTATAACAAACGAACAAAAATCAGAAAGTGGGTATTAATCAATCTCTCAAACAAATGCCTCGTTTCTTCCTCATGATTTAATTTATATGAATGGATCAAACTTGTCATCTGTTTTCATCAGAGAAAACCTAACACCCACTTCATATTACACAGCATAGCAATCAGAAACCTATTCAGATTCGTTGTTAAACCTAACGAGATTGAATTGAATGAGAGAGAACGAGCGAAATAGAACCGATTTTGGACCCGGAAATCGATCTTTGTGATGAGGAGGAGGAGCCCGACGGTGGTAGTGGGAGCGGCGTTCCAAGAGGAGGCCGGCGGCGGCGGTGTGAAAGGGGACGGCGGCGATGACGGGTCTGATCACTCTGGTGAAGCAGTGAAGGAGGTCGTGTCGTTGTGGTGTTTAAGTCAAACTGTGGCTTGTGGAAACCCATGATATTTGGTGGGTTTCCGTAAGAAGGTTTTTTTGGATGTTTTGGACTCTACAAGCTCGTGTAAGAGACTCCCATCTTCTACCAAACATAGGCTTGGTCTTGTCACAGTAATTACTCCCATCCAATCCCATCCAATCCCAAGAAACAAACACCCCCTAAATTGTTTAACTGCAAACAAAAAGGTGCAGTGCTAGGCTAACACTAACCTCTTTCATCTCAGCGTTGATTGACCTCTATCTGGATAGTGGATAGTGGATACACGTAAAATAACTGCATAGGTCGAAGTTAGATCTCTCCAATAACTAGTCTAACATATACCAGTTATTTTTCCGTCTTTCTCCCTCGGCACTCTATATATTCAACCCAAGTCGCCTACTAGATCAAACCCATTCTCCCACCTCCCCCATGTTCATTTTTCCTTCTTCTAGTGCCTGCACTTCTAATCATCAACACAGTTAATTATGTGCGCATGGTGCATGGATGGACGCGCCGATAATATAAGAAGAAAATCACAAGGGAAGTGTACTCTTTATAAGAGTGACACATTTACGAAATCAATCCGCAGAGCAAACAAAACATTCATCCAACAATCTTATGCTCATTGTAAAGTTACAACTTACAACATATGGGCATCTCGGATAAAGGGTGCATGATGCTTGCTTAGAGTAATAGCAAACTCGAAAATTAGCATGAAAAAAGAAGCTAGCTAGCTGTTCTAAATCAATTTTCAATTAAAAGGAAAAGACAATGCCCAGATTGTAAAAGTAAATCGCAATGTGTCTACTCATTTCATTAGAGAATCCCTTTATATAGGGTGACGATTACAATGGTAATAACAATTACATTGATGATCATAATCATTGATTGAAACGTTACAACTTATTGATAACTAATTGCCTAATTTACTATCGTCATTACTTTGACGAAGGCACACAAAAGGTATTTTCCTTTAACACTCCCCCTTGTGCCGAGTCAAAGACGGAATGATGCATAGATCGTTGCCTCATTAAAAACCTTGCCAAGTAACAAAACCCAGTGGGACAAAATAAAACTTGGACGAAGGGAAAAAGAGCACAACGCACCTTTAACCTTTGAGGATGACATGTGTATATTAGACTCCCCTTGAAGTCTATATCTCCCCCTGATCCTTACATTAATCAAGGAAGCTTTGAAAGCTTTCGCATTCCTATGTTTTTCACATGTTCCTCGAATATTGCTTTGGGTAATGATTTGGTAAACAAATCTGCTACATTCTCCTCAGACCTTACTTGATTCACTTGAATCTTGAGGAGAGCTTGTTGTTGCTGATTATAGAAAAACTTTGGCGATATGTGTTTTGTATTATCACCCTTGATATAACCTAGCTTCATCTGTTCGATGCAAGCTGCATTGTCTTCATAAATGCAGGTAGGCTCTTCAGTGGTAGTACTTAAACCACTAGTCCCTCGAATATGTGTAATGATGGATCTCAACCATATACACTCACAAACCGCCTCATGTAGAGCTATGATCTCTGAGTGGTTCGAGGAGGTAGCCACAAGGGTTTGCTTGGTTGATCTCCAAGATATCGCTGTATTCCCAATAGTGAATACATAACCAGTTTGAGAACGACCTTTATGTGGGTCAGAGAGGTACCCAGCATCAGCAAACCCAATTAATACATTATTTGGGGTTTCAGTGTGGGGGGGTGGTACCTTCTCTATCTACATTTCCTTTAGGGATTACATTTTCATTTGTGTTCCCTTTTGCCTTTGTGTAGGGATAGAATAGGCCCAAGTCAATGGTTCCTTTTAGGTATCGAAATATGTTCTTAATACCATTCCAATGACGCTGCGTTGGCGCTGAGCTAAATCTAGCTAACAAATTCACTGAGAATGCAATATCAGGTCGAGTACATTGAGCTAGCTAGGTACAATAATGCGCCTATTGCACTCAAGTAGGGAATTTCGGCTCCCAATAGCTCTTCGTCATCTTCCTTTGGACGAAATGGATCTTTCTTTACATCCAAACTCCGACCAATCATGGGAGTGCTAACAGGATGCGCTTTGTCCATGTTAAATTGCCTGAGTATCTTTTGGACATACGCAGACTGGTGGATAAGTATTCCACAAGCTCGGTGTTCTAGTTCAAGACCTAGACAAAACCGAGTTTTCCCAAGATCTTTCATCTCAAACTCGGATTTCAAATAGCTCGCGGTTTCTCTTATTTCATTACGAGTACCTATTATGTTCATATCATCGACATACACAGCTACAATTGCAAATCCGGAACTTGTTTTCTTTATGAATACGCATGGGCATAGTTCATCATTCTTATATCCCTTCCCAATCAAGTAGTCACTTAGACGGGTATACCACATCCGCCCGGATTGTTTCAATCCGTAAAGTGAGCGTTTCAATCTAATTGCAAACGCACTCCGTGGTTTAGAGTCACTTGATTTGGGCAATGGAAGGCCATCAGGCACTTTCATATATATCTCTGAATCAAGATCCCCATAGAGATATGCTGTAACCACATCCATGAGCTGCATTTCCAATCCTTCGGAAACTACCAAACTAACTAAGTAGCGGAACGTTATAACGTCCATTACGGGAGAGTACGTCTCCTCATAGTCAATTCCAGGGCGTTGTGAGAAACCTTGCGCCACAAGGCGAGCCTTGTACCTTAGGACTTCATTCTTCTCATTACGCTTTCTGACAAAGACCCATTTATGTCCTACAGGCTTTACACTTGGTGGGGTTAGCACTACCGGACCAAATACCTGTCTCTTTGTCAGAGAATCTAGTTCTGCCTGGATTGCTACTTTCCATTGAGGCCAATCTGCTCTTTGTTGACATTCTGCAACAGAGCGTGGTTCGATATCATCGTGCTCTATGATTCCTTGAGCAACAGTGTATGCAAATACATCATCAATGTACATGGAAGATCTTTCCATCAACTTGTATGTCTCCTCATAATCCATTGAGATTTCTTTGTTCTCTGGAATCATTTCAAACATTGGAGCGTCCTCCAGTATTGATTCATGGACATAACTATAGTCAGAGACAATCTCATGTGAGGGATTCTCTACATTGATGATTAATGGATCGGGTTGTGCCTTACTCGCCCTCTTTTTCCTTGGGTGAGTGTCAGTCGAACCAAGTGGCCTTCCCCTCTTCCTTTAGGAAGCCACGGCCTCAACCACACCTCCACTAAGTGTGGTTCCAATGCCTCTATCTGCGGCATTGTGCCCCTGTTTGGGGACTTCTAACCTTGCAGGCACATTTGCAGCTGGTATATGTGATCTTGTCACTTTAGCAATCTCAGAAAACGCATCAGGCATCGAATCAGCTACGTTCTGAAGATTGATTATTCTTTTCACTTCACTTTCACATTGTGAAGTGCGGGGATCAAAATGAGACTGAGTGGGGACAGACCACGACAATTCCTGTCGTTCCCTTAGAAAATCCTTTTTCTTATCTCCCCCTAACGACGGGAAGACAGTCTCATCAAAGTGACAATCCGCAAATCTAGCGGTAAAGAGATCGCCTGTCAAAGGTTCCAAATAGCGGATAATAGTTGGGGATTCATATCCAACATAAATACCTAATCGTCTCTGAGGACCCATTTTAGTGCGCTGTGGGGGCGCAATAGGCACATATACTGCGCAACCAAATATGCGTAAGTGTGAAATATCAGGCTCATATCCAGTGACCAACTGGTACGCAGAAAATGGTTGGCTAGCAGTGGGTCTGAAACGAATAAGTAAAGCTGCATGTAATATTGCATAACCCCAAGCAGATATAGGCATGTTGGTGCGCATAACCAGTGCCCTAGCCACCATCTGTAGCCTTTTGATGGTGGCCTCTGCGAGACCATTTTGTGTATGCACATGGGGTACAGGATGCTCTACATCGATCCCAATTGACATGCAATAATCATCAAATACTTTTGATGTGAACTCTCCAGCGTTATCAAGCCTTATAGACTTAATAGGGTGATCAGGGTGGTGAGCCCTTAAACGTATAATTTGTGCTAAGAGTTTTGCAAATGCAGCATTTCTTGTGGACAATAATGCGACATGTGACCAGCGTGTCGAAGCATCTACCAGAACCATAAAGTACTTGAATGGCCCGCATTCTGGATGGATAGGTCCACATATATCACCTTGTATCCTTTGTAAGAATGGAATGTTTTGTTTCATGTCTTTAGCATAGGAAGGTCTCGATCCTGTTTTTGCTAAAGAGCAGGCTTTGCAAAATGAGTGATGTGTCTTTGAAATAGTCAATGAGGCAGAGGGACACAGCGCTTCTGGTGCTTTAGAAGATAATGGGTGTGTTGAACTAGTACTACGACCGGCACTTTGCATTATGTCGGATCTGTGTCCCATTTTATTTCTTCCTCGGAAGAATGGATGTCCGTGTGAGTTCTTTAAAACACGAACCATCATGTCCCGACCAGGGTGTCCTAGTCGGTCATGCCAAAGCCTGTATGCGTCAGTGTCCCAAATTTCTTTGTTGGTGACAACATAAGATTCGATAATCCGGATGGTAGTTAAATATAATCCATTATCTTGACACATTAGTTTCTCTAAAATGCGTTTTCTTCCGCATTCATAAGAAGTAATATTCAAATATTCAATTCCATTCTCACAGTAAGTTTGCAAATGATAATTGTTGGCACGAATATCTTTGAAACTTAATAAGGTTCGATTGCCTCTAGGTGCATATAGGGCGTTTGTGACTTTTATCATTGTGCCATTAGGCATCAAAAAGGAGGCCTTTCCTCGCCCCTGTATTACTTGAGATGATCCCTCTAACATAGTCACAGATGTGTTATAAGGAATTAATTCAACAAATAATTGTCGATTCCTTAAGATAGTGTGAGTAGTCCCACTATCAGCTAAGCACTCTATTTCTCCTCGATACATTCCTACAATTAAATGGGATGGGATTATTATATAAAGTCGAAAAATATATCTCATATTCTTTAGAGTATGATATTCTTTTCATTCTCATAATATTTTCTTTTATTTACTAGATGTATTTCTTCACATCATAATAGTGCTATTTTCGAACCATGTATATATATAGGAAACAAAATCGAATAAAATTCAATACTTTAGAATAAAATCCGAAATTTATTAATAAGCCAACAATAATCAAATCAAAGTCTTGGACATCAAAAACCAATTCAACAGGCCATTATTCAAATAAACTTTAAGACTGAAAAACCATAGTCTAATTAAAATTAAGCAGATCAATCAAAGTCTGGAACATCCATAGACTGAGCAGGGTTCATGTTGCCATTGAAGTCTGCAATTGTGAGGTTGACATCAGCGTCTTCGCCTCCATCTTCCATATAGTGAGCCTCTTGTTCTCTAGACTCCCTATACCTCTTGTAATTGGCTGCTACTTTGTTGCTTGCCTGGGAGTTCTTGTACCAATGCTCAGTAGCTCCACACCTATAGCAAGGTTCATTTCCAACTCTATCCCTTTTGAGTGCAGGGTTCTTGGGTGCCTTTTGCACCTTTGCCCTAGGACCACCATGGCCACTAGGACCAGCACCACCCTCTCTGCGCCATACGTTAGGAGGGCCTCCACGGCCCATCCTATGGCCCATACCACGGCCCATGGGTGCCTTGCCACGTGGTGTATTGTGCCCATGTGGGTAGGGCTCAGCACGTCCAACCCCTTTTTCTCTAGGGTTCTTTCCACCTTTTATCTTGCCATAGTTGACCTCAGGAATTTTCTTTGTCCCAACAGGTCTGGCATTATTATTCAGAAGAACTTGATCATGTCGCTCTGCCACTTGCAACATATTGATCAGTTTGTTGAAAGTTGTGATATTTTTCTTGTCATACTCCAACCTATACTGGTTCGCTAGTATAAGGGCTGAAGTAGGAAAAGTGGAAAGAGTTTTCTGGATCATATCATCTTCTGTGAGTTCCTTGCCACAGAAATTAAGGCGTGCTTTAAGGCGCAACATTTCTTTGTTAAATTCATTAACCCTTTTGTAGTCAGGCAAGCGGATTTCGTTCCACTGAGCGGTCAGTTCTGGGAGTAAAGTGTCATGAATATTCCCAAAACGTCCCTTCAGGGCATCCCACAGTTCTTTGGGTGATTTTAACTGAAGGTACTCCCAGCGTAAGCTGGAGTCAATATGTCGCCTCAGAAACATTAAGGCATTTGCTTTGACTTTTGCAGACGGTTCTGCGTCTTTAGGGTCGGTGGAGGGGTGGATGGTGAAAGTATAGTCTTTTGCAATAAATGCAGTTTCCACATCCGAAACCCAACGGTGGTACTCAATTCCTTCTGAGTCCAGTATTTCAAATTCGGGTCGAGTTGGATCAGCCATCTACATAAACAAGAGTGAAGAATATATTAATTATGTAGTCGTAAGACATCCACAATAATTAATTGCCAATAATGTGAATTGGATTTTGAGACCAGAATTCATAGTGGTCACACATTTTCGATGCTGTGTGAAAATACTTTATCACATGGTAAATTTGTGCTTATTTTGTAACGCACATGAAATTTCTTTATCATGGCATTATACTAAACATAATATATGCGGAATAATTTAACATTTAACAAAATACATATAGCATGCGTGATAATTAATTAACAAAAAAATAGCATACAATATTCGCATATAAAAACGATGTCATATTAATTTCGAGATAACATATAAATGAAAAATATTGCATAAAGTCTACCACTTATAAATTTTAATGCTAAATTTACCACACATATATATATAAACATTTATGTAGGCAGTAAAAATACCAAATATACAATCAAATTTCACATTTACAATTAATTGCATTAAACAGTAGTAGTAAACAGTAATTATTTATTTGATACTTCAGTAAGTTTTCAGAAAACTAACCTTAATTTACCAGAAATGGTAAATATTTGTTTTCTGTTCGCGGGTCGGGTCGGGTCGAGGGAAACAACCGGGTCGGGTCGCACAATCTCTGTCGACGAATTTGTTGTCGGCAGAACTTCTGGAGCAATCCTTTCCCGACGAGTTATCGTCGGTAAAAAAGGGATCGGGTCTCCGGCTGTGCTGCTGCTGCGGCGTGGCTCGGGTGGCGTCGCAGGTTCCAAGGGGGGACCGGATCGGCGATGGTGATGGACCGGCGTCGACGGATCGGGGCTGGGCTGGCGTCGAGGGGACCGGATCGGGGGCGCCGATCGAGGGGGGGGGGGGCCGGATCGGAGGTGGGGCCGATCGGAGGGGGGGCCGATCGAAGGGGATCGGATCGGGGTCGAGTGGATGGCCGGGACCGGAGTGGGACGGGCTGCTGTTGCGGCTAATCGAAGGGGACCGGGTTGAAAACGGGGCTGCTGCTAGGAAAGGAGGGCAGCGGCGGCGACGGCCTGGTGGAGGTCTAGGGCGGCGGAGGCAGGAAAAAAAACAGAAAAAAAAAAAATTAGGGTTTTTTTCTGTGTTGTTTTTTTTTCTCTCTCTTTTTTTTCTCTAAAAACTCATGGTTAGGCAAAGTGCTGATAACGTGTAAAAGTAAATCGCAATGTGTCTACTCATTTCATTAGAGAATCCCTTTATATAGGGTGACGATTACAATGGTAATAACAATTACATTGATGATCATAATCACTGATTGAAACGTTACAACTTATTGATAACTAATTGCCTAATTTACTATCGTCATTACTTTGACGAAGGCACACAAAAGGTATTTTCCTTTAACACAGATTATAATTAATTTTATTATTTTCTTTATAATTCATTAATTCTGCAGCTACTCATAATATAGCTAAGATGATACAACCTCCCACAATTTATTTAGATACTTATTAAAAAGCCAGAGAAAAGAAAAAGGTACATGCATCAATGTTTCCCATGAACCTTCCCAGATCGGCAGATCCAGGCCGGCCAACACTGTTGTACCTTCTTCTGTGTTCTAAATTATTAGTGCAGTGACAAGTCTTCCACATCACCGCATTCAATCTTATCCTGCAAGCAGCAATCAAATTCTCGATCAGCTCCACATCCAAATGAAACAGAAACTCAGCAATAGTGTGAGTATGTGTGTGTATTCTACGTACTATTATTAATCTATACAAATTCAACCAAACTAGCAATTATATTCAGAAGAGGCCGAAAATATTCAAAAGATTTCACCTTAATCAGCCTAGCTTGTAGGTTTCCGCTGACATACCATCCAGCAAACTTGCTGGAGTTAGATTATGCAAAACCATGATCAAGACCACATCAAATACCAAAAATCTCAAAAACCCTAATTAATAACCCAAGTACCTTAAACTTTACCAAAACAAAACTGCACAGATAAATTGAACAACCAAACGAAAATCTGGAACATGTAACATTACGTACATCCAGCTGCTTCTGCAGAGTCCTTGGCCTCCTCTTGGGCCGGCGTCCTAGCTTCTTTCCTGTCAGTTTAAGAAGGTCCTCCTCAATCTCCTCTTTGGTCAATGTAACCGAGAATTCCAGCTTTGGAGCCTTTGATTTTTTACTCTGACAACCTCTAGGCAGTCTGGACCGACCCTGCTCCGGGATTACCCTTGGTCAGTGCACTTGCATCCCCCTTGGGATTGCGCACCGGTTTCCGGGGCCTAAAATTTCAGCTCTTTGGCACTTCCTCAGCTTCTTTAGCAGCTAAAGCAGCAGAAACCGCAACATCAGCATCATCAGAGTTAGGGTTTTCATCCCTTACTTTTTCTACCACCTTAGGAGGATCAGTTTTTTTCAGGTTTGGGACTCGGAGGTAAACCTTTAAATCCTTTGTCTTGATGGGCGAGTTCTCGACAGGTACCTGATCAGCTACCGAATCATGGTTGGGGAGTTGGGTTTCGTTGCCAGACAGGCGAGAGTGACGTGAGCATTTGTTTTTCCATTTCAGGGGAGTTGGGTTTCGTTGCCAGACAGGCGAGAGTGACGTGAGCATTTGTTTTTCCATTTCACTTCTAATAACTCAGGGTTGTGGATTTTAAAACTCGGTTTGTTAGGTGACAAAGCGGAGGAGGAGGAGGAGGCCATAGAAGTGGATTAGGATTTGGGATTTGGGATTTGGAAAGGGGTTGAATTCAAGGACTAATGAAACAAAAACACCATGCAATTGGTCGTTAGTGGTTTTAGACTCTCTCTGAGACCGTCAGACTCGATCTCAGTTCTTCTGGTACTCAGAACCTGAGAAAAAAAAAGAGATAGGGAGTGAGTGCTTTACTAATGGATGAATCATAGTGGCAGAAGCTGCTGGAATTTATAGCGTGAGAAAGGAGGATATGAGGACTGCGTTGTGACAAGGAAGAAGAGGGCAGTTATGGTTCTTCTTTATCTGGAAAATGCAAAAACATGATTTTCTCTGCCTTTCTGGTTTGTATTTTTTTTTTGTATGCCCAAAATGCCCATTTCAAGTTTTTTCCATGCTTGCCCAAATTTTTTTTTTATTGAAAATGCTATAGGTTGTGTGCTTCTTCTGTTTTACCCCCTTCTAAATTGTTTTTACCTAGGGTTGGTTTGTTATTAGATATGCATAGAACATTTGTTCACTACCAACAAATTAAAATACAATGAAAAGCGAAAGTTTTTTAAATCACGATTGGTTTGTCTGTGAAAATTTTCGATATTAAGTGTTGCTTAAAACCCTAAAATGACTACATACGTGCGTTCATGTGTTTGTTCATTTATTCGTACGAACACCCCAAACCGTTATTTCAAAATCTTTCCATGTGTATAATTTATTAACATGCATGCATGGCCACTGTCAGAACCCACTCCAAATTTTCTCCTGAAATTTGGAGTAATCCTGCGGGGTCCACTTTAAGATTAATTATACCGAAAAATTTGGCATAACCTCCCTTAAAAATGGACAACCCTACCTGCAAAAATATCACTTAACACTTCTCACAATATTAACCACCTACTCCTGGAGCCCTCTGTTCCCAGATTCAACACCAATAACCAACAATAAATAATTCAAGCAATTCACAACTTATAGTCAACAAACTTACTAACTCCCAACAGGAAACCTAGAGTCCATAATCTATATCTGAATATTACAATCCTTCGTTATCAGAGCGTCTAAACTAGAAATAGAAATATACAACAAGGAGGTTAACTATTAACCTCCGAAGGAGAAGATAAGGGAAAACATGAGAAATGCCTCGCTCCTTAGTCGCCGATCGAACACTGCACACTGGGCATTTTAAAATAAAGGGCCCAGGAGAGAAACATTTAAAACATTAGCGTGAGTGGACAAAAAGGATCAATATGTAAAGATTAAATTTATTTAGAAGACAAATAAAATTTGTCAATGCTCTCCCAAACTTTATATATTTACTAAAACATTGTGCACGCAATTAATAATTTCAATAAAAACTTTGTAAACTAACCAAATCATCAAATCACAAAACCATAAAACCAAAAACCGTATAATCCACAATATAAAACAAATGGGAAAGGGGTTACACCATAATCGGAGCCTCCCAAGCTCTGGTCGGAACCTCTCAGGGCTACTAAGTAGCGTCCAACGCTACTACGTGGGTACTAGCTAACCAACAAGACGACCCAGCCTCCAGGACTGCAGGTCGGAACCTCCCAGGACTACTAAGTAGCGTCCAATGCTACTGCCAGCTAGTAATAAGACGACCCAGCCTCCAAGGCTGTAGGTCGGAACCTCCCAGGGCTACAATAACACAATCCCACGCAAATGCTAGCTAGCAATATTCAAGACGACCCAATAAGTGGTGTAAAAACAATCAAATCAAATCCAACACACACTCTCCCATTTAATTAAAATCAATACGATCTTTGACCGCACATCTGAGGCTTATAAATATAACAAATTAAAATAGTAGTCTCGAAGAAAACGTATCCATCCGACATGTCTCACGTACCAAAGATTTAATATCGAACACAACATATATAAATTCAACATGTCGTGAAATTCATAATCAAGAAATCATAAAATATCTGAAAATCAATAAAACCTCCAAGGATTTAATAAACCTTATTTTCCGTATCAAAAATCACCATTCCATAGCGTAGAAAAATCCAATATCAAATCAAAGACCATGGAACATATTTCAATTATAAATGTCAATATAATCACTTAAAACATAATTGCATGCACATTTATTTCAATAAAAGTCCACTCACAAATATGGCCTAAGCCTGACGCCTCTCTGAAGTCTCGTCACAATGAGCGTCCCCACGTCCTGAACAAATAACATCATTAATTCAATTTTCCTTAAATATATGGAAAGACTTAATTTAATATAATTAGGCGATTTCAACCCGCCAAAATCATCTCAGCCATTACGACTCCTTGCATACAGCGGCCAAAACATTCCACCATCAATTCTGCAAAAATAATTATCCCTAAAAATTTGTACAATTTCCTTAACCCCCTCAAAAATCCTTCAAAAATTCCAAAATAATGTTAATACACTACATTCATCCTAATTAACTAAATTTCATCCTCAAATTACCCGCACGGCGGCAGCGGCGGTCAATGGCGGTCAACACTGCCGCCGCCACAAAAAATTACCAAATTTTAATAGAAGGTTCATCTCAGCTTTTCTAACATCTTTCCCTTCTACAATCACCAATTTCAAGCCTAAGGGGGTCAATTTATAAAAATCCCCAATTCGGCATTGTTCATCATAAACCCTAGAATTTGAATTTGTTGATTTCTCCTTACTTACTGTAAATTGACCCAATTCCTTTTGGGAGATTTTTCCTGACATCCTAAGCTTCAATTCAATACCAAGAACTCAACCAACAACAGCCCGAATAGCAACAATCAAAGAATTGAAAGCATGAACAGTAATCGGTATATACCGATTGATTCCGCTCAAACGAAGGCGAAAGGGGATGAGATACCTACCTAGACTTGTAGAGGAGGAGAGCAGCTTCGTCTGGATAACAAGAACACCACCTATGGTGGCCGGACGGCAGCGCGGCGACGGAAAAACCGAAGGGAGGAGAAGAGAGAGTTTGGTCGGGAAAGAGGAAGAGAAAATCAGAAATTTTTCTGATTTTTGACCTTTTTACCATCTTACCCTCAATCTTTTCCTTTTATACTTGCGACTAAAATTGAAACTACCGTTTTTACGTCACAACTTTTGTGTTTTAACTCCGATTCCAACGAAAAATATACCGAAAAGTTCGTAACGACGACCTCTTTAAAATATTCTAACTTAAATTACTCTACCAAAATAATTTTCTAACTCTTTAATTTAATAACTCGGTAACCACGGAGTAACAAAAGTTACTCTAGATAACTTAATTTATACCAAGAATCGGGATGTTGCAGCCACTTCTAACTGTAATGTTCGTTAATTCGTTGTTATTAAAGACCGTTGAGATTTACTGGGCTATTCGGTAATGTGATGACAAGAACTTAATTATTACGTGATTGTTGAAGTAATATTATCTTTCTAACCTTTTTATCAAAGAAGTTTACAGCAACTAATTTTTTACATTTATTTGATAATTAAGATTAATGTCAACCCAATTTAAACCCTAAAACAGCTCCATAAGTTTTCTTAGTTGCAAGTAAAGAAAAGGACCCTAGTGTAAAAGTAGTCAACTGTCGAATTTCATGAAATTGTAATGGTAATTTTTTTGTCATTTTCAAATAAACCTATTAGATTTGAAAAATAAATTTTAAATGAAAGTAACATACATACTGCCCCTGGATTCAATATACATTGAATTTCACATCTTTTCAAAATTAGGCATTTCAATTAATTCAGCATCCAGATAGTTTTGGCATCAAATTATGTACATCCAACGCAAATTGTAAATTTCTGGCCAGGAAGTTATTTGGGAAGTTTTTCATTGCATATTTACCAATTTGGTTTTATCTGGAAATAAATCTAAACAAATGAAATGCATCTTCGCTGTCCTGAATTGTATTTATGATTTGAAATGGCGTATTAAAGTTGCAAACTCAAGACTACGAATGTTCGCTTCACTTCGAGAATTTATCTGCTTTTCTTTTTTTTTTCTTTTCTTTTTTCATTTGCATTTAAAAAAGATACAATATCTCAAGAGGCCAATTATAAAAGAGCAAAAAAGAAGAAAATAGAAACTTCACATTAAGATTTAAGTTGGCTGAGTGGTATGTTCGATTCACCAAATTATATGTTAACCACAATAACTGTAGTGAATCTTAAATATTTGGTAACAAAATTAGTGATCATTATAGAGAATGAATGGAGAATTATCCTAATCAAATTTGATTTGCACTGAAGCACACAAAGCCAACAATGGATATGCTCAACAATGAACAATCCCTAAACACTTAATTAGATTATTTTGTTGCGTTTAACTATATATCTACTTTATCAAATTTATGTAGCTACAAAATTGCTTTGTATTATTCAGTGGTTTTGCCAAACACTTCACATTATATAGTCATTGTAGATTTTTATCAAACTCATTGGAACAACTTTGTAGAGTACTATCGAAGATCTCATTAGTTTTTCAATACTCTCTCACATTATCACATGAGATTTTGAGTATAAATGACTAATAACCAAAGACATGAGATTATGAGTATAACTGTATAAGTGAATAATAACCAAAGTGTTCAAGGAAGGTTAATTCCGTAACTTTCGTGGTGTGTCTTGTCCTAATAAGGCTAGTAGTTTAGATTCTTTATTAGATAGGGAATCCCTGATTACCAGGAATACTTGATGTAATGCCTATATAAAGGTCTCCTTATCAATTAATAAAGACACAGTTTTACTATCATCCTTTTATCCTAGAACACGTTATCAGCACGTTGCTCTAGCCTCCCGACTAATAGCCACTACCAGAAAAAACAGTATTACCGACGAAAAAAAAAAACGGCCGACGACATACTTTTTTCGTCGGCTATTCCCAAGAATGGCCGACGATTTTTTATTTCGTCGCTAAAAATAAAAAATCGTCGGCTATTCCCCAAGAATGGCCGACGAATTTTTCTTTCGTCACTAAAAAATATTTTTCGTCGGCTATACCCATAGAATGACCGACGATTTGGATTTTCGTCGGCCTTTCTCTTAAAGTATAGCCGACGAAAACTTTAGAAAGTTTGCCCGACGAAATTCTAATTTTCGTCGGCTATAAGTCTTTATATTTTCATATCTGGACAGAAGCTGCTCATTTCAAAAAAAACGAAAAAAAAAACGGGAGAAAGAGTGAAAAATCTGTGGGTATTGTTGAAATCCGTCCTTTCTTACATTGTGGATCTATATATAGGTACGTATATGTGTATATATGTTGATTTTGAGTTTTAGTTGAGTTGATTTTGAGTTTTAGTGATTTTGATATAGTAAGTGATTTTTTGTTTTGTTGTTGTTTTAGTGTTAGAATGTATGTATATATGTTGATTTTGAGTTGTAGTTGAGTTGATTTTCAGTTAGAGTATAATTATGTATTTTAATTTAATGTTATTTTAATTAGTGTTAAAATATATATAAATATGTTAATTAATAGTTGTTGATAGTGTAATGAACTTAAATAATGGTTGTTAATTAATGGTATATATATATATATATATATGAGTTGATGTTGATAATAATATATATTGTAATATATATGTGTTAATTAATTTATTATTAATTAAAGTTATACATATATATTATTATCAGGCTATATATGGATCGAGATAAGAGTTGGATTTCGCTTCCAAGGCATGACCGACGATACACTACAGGAGTTGTGGATTTTTTGCAGTTCGTCGAGGAAAATGCAAACGGGAGTGAATACTATTATTGCCCGTGCAAGAAATGTAAGTGTCGCAGTGATATGTGTCGATTTCCGATTAGGACAGTATGGGAGCACCTAAAGAGTAATGGGTTTTGGCCGAAGTACAAACGTTGGATATATCACGGTGAGCCATCATTAGATGGATCGCATGATCATGGGCAGTTTTTTTAGGCGGGCAGTAGTAGTACATCCAACGATCCAACAATGGCATTCGTCAACGACGTGTTTCCTTTTGAAAGCGGTGTACGTGGGGAACAATATATGCATGACCCGGTGCAGCCATTCCCACAAGTTGTCAACACTGCTGCCTTTGACAAGTACAACAAACTGATTGCATTGCAACAGACCCCTGTGTCTTCAAGTTCTGAGAAGACAGTTCTTCAAAGTGTGATGGAGGTAATGAGGATTAAAGTCGAGACAAAATCAAGCATCAGGCAAGTGGATGAATATCTACAGTACACTTCTTCGTTGTTGGAGGAGGGTCATCGTAATCCTACCAATCACCGTAAGGTCCGAAGTATCCTCAAAGATCTAGGGCTTTCCTACATTAAGATCCATGCATGAGCATTTGAGTGCGTTCTCTTCTGGGGTAAAGATGCAGAAGGGAATGACCTTGCTAGCCTTGACGCATGTCCGATATGTCAGTCTGACCGATATAAGTTGACGGGAGCAGGCAATAGGAAACCTGTGAAAGTGCTTCGGTATTTTCCGTTGAGAGATAGGCTTGAGCGGTTGTACATGTCAGAAACCACCGCAAAAGCTATGAGATGGCACGGTGAGCGGGACGCGGGAGACGCAGATATCATGACACACATCTCTGACGGAGCGGCTTGGAAGCATATAAAAAATGAGTTTCCTCATTTTGCGTCAGATGTCAGAAACGTCAGGCTCGGGCTGTCAACCGACGGGTTCAACCCTTTCGGCACCATGGGTCTTTCATACAATATATGGCCGGTGGTTTTGGTACCTTACAACCTTCCTCCGTGGATGTGCATGAAGAAGGAATATAATATGTTGACGTTGTTGATTCCGGGGCCTGGTTACCCAGGGAAATGTCTCGATGTGTATATGAGACCATTGATTGAAGAGCTTAAGGTATTGTGGGACGTTGGTCATCCCACTTTTGACAAGTACAAGCAGGAGACATTCCACATGCATGCCATGGTTATTGGTACCATAAGTGATTTTCCTGCTTATGGGATGTTGTCAGACAGCGTTGTTAGGGGATACAAGGCTTGTCCAGAGTGCCTCAGCGATTATGGGAGCACCCCTCATTGCAACAAGATATGCAGAATGGGTCATCGTGTGTTCCTTCCGGCGGATCACCACTGGCGTTACGAGTCCGCCGCATTTGATGGAACCGAAGAACACGGTGGTCCTCCCAGAAGATGGACGGGAAGAGAAATTTTAGCAGTGCTTAATAAGTACGATTTTGGGCCCCTCAGCAATCATCCCGATATTGTAGCGGAAATACCTGAAAGACCTGAGGAGTACAAATTCTGGACACATAAGAGCATATTGTGGGAACTCCCGTACTGGTGTGAGTTGCTGATCCGTCACTTCCTAAACGTTATGCACATAGAAAAAAATGTTTCTGAAAGTGTGGTGGGCACAACGCTGAACTTGGAGGGGAAGACGAAAGACGGTCCTAAGGCTCGCACTGATCTGCAAAACATGAATATCAGAAAACAACTATGGTTGAAACAAGGGAAGAGAAAAATGCCTCAAGCTCCTTACACCGTCAAGCCTGAGCATAAACCAGAAATTTTCCATTGGATAAGTCGGGCCAATTAAGTATCCTTCAGGCTTTGCTGGAAATATAGCCAAGTGTGTGAACAGACAATTCAGCAATCTGTACGGGTTGAAAAGTCATGACAATCATATCCTGCTACAACGTCTCTTCCCTGTTTTCATTCGACCGTTCCTTCCCCGTCACGTTGTGGAGCCGTTAGTAGCGTTGGCAAGATTTTTCCAGAAGGTATGCACACGGGAAGTGAGAAAATCTGACCTCCGGGAAATGCAACAAGACATCGTTCATATCATGTGTAAATTTGAGATGATATTTCCTCCAAATTTTTTCGACATCATGCCTCACCTCATGATCCATCTTCCTCGGCAGTTGTTGCTTACCGGTCCTGTGCACTTCACTTGGATGTATCCGATGGAAAGGTACGTATTTTACACCTTATGTTAATTTCCTCATCAATATATGTGATATAGTGTTAATGTATTATCATAACACTTTAAAAACTTGATTTATAAGCAACTTGGACAATACGGTGGTTTTGTCCAAAACAGATCCGCACCTGAAGGATGTATAGCTGAAGCATATATTGCGCACGAGTGCGTCACCTACATGAAGGGATAGGGACAGCCTAAAATTAATTAAAATTAACGCACTAATATTTAATTTTATTAACCAATCCTCGTTTTTGTGATAGGGACAGCCGCTAGCAGTTCACGGAGGAATACGAGAGGTGTCATATGTTTTGACACGCTCAGGAGAACTGTTGAGCGCAGCGGGAGGATTCAGATCAACGAACCTCCTAATCAGGAGGTTCAGGGGAAGAAAAAACGCGACTACTCGGGTTGCGTGGGGGCACTGATTAGGGACAGAGTCCCTATGTTGTGGACCCGGTGGGCTGATGTGCCCGAAGAGATAAAGAGGGAGGTGAACAACGCCGCGTCGGTGAGTAATTTAAAAAATTTAATTTATTTATCGTAATATTTAATAATTTTCGGTATTATTACAATTGTAAAACTAATAAAATATTATTTTTCAGACATTCTTCGAGATTGCCGAACACAAGCGGGATTAGGCGGACACCGTGCAGAACTCGAGGTACGTTTGTTTTTATGATATTATAATTATCTTATAATTATTAATATTTTATGATATTAATAATATTTCTAATGCACTTTTGTTTTTTTCGTAGGTTCAAAGAGTGGAAGAACGAGCTGCGTTCCCACTATAACGAATACGACAACCTTGGTCGTATGGGTACTCCCAGGGAGTTCATGTTCAGGGAGTACGACTGGCGTTGGTTGAAGACAGTAGACTTCAACAACCCAGTTATGCAGGTAAATACTAAACTTCAGTACAAATGTTTATTTTGTTAAAATTTTAATTATTAGTGTAATTATTTTATAATTATTACACTAATATTTTTTTATGTATTTTTCTAATATTTTATTATTTGTTTGAAGGAACGGTCTCGCATAAACTCTGCGAACCGCCGCCGCAACACAACCCCCCATCATGCTGGTTCTAGGCCGTTTGCACAATATCAGGAGGAGGCGCTTAGAGATCATCCTGATAGCAACTCGTACGTGGAGACGTTCAAGGTCGCTTATCCACAAGCGACAGAACAGCTCGTAAGTCGTTCATTACGGTTTTAAAATTTTAATTATCAATTTTACTTAATTATATATTTGTTAGAATATTAATTCTTTTTTTTCCCGTCCAATTAGGAGAGGGTCAACCGGGCCGAAGAAGAGGTGTTCCAGCAAGTAGTTCGGGAGACACAACCGAACATTTCAGAGGCAGATCTGGAAGAAGCCCTGCGGCAGGTCGACCGGTCCAATGTCCAAATGGCAGCGAGGATGTTCGACGCAGCCTTCCCAAACCGGTCAAACAACTACTACTGCCGGGGTTTGGGAAGTTCTAGACTAGGGCTTCTGAAGACCACTAAGGGAGGTCAAAAGAAGGGAGGCGGGGAGAGCCAACAGATGAGGGGGGAAGTGCAGCGATTGGCCGCAGAATTGGTGACCTCGACCTAGACAGTACAGGAGCTGCGCCGCAGAACACAGCAGTATCATTTGGATATGGCCAGTTGGCATGCTGAATGCGACAGAATTCGGCGACACAACTACGACGGCCAACAAAACTGGTGGTATGAGATGTTCGCGGCACAACAACAAAACCTTCCACCCCCGCCCCCGTTTCAGCCGTTAGTGGAACCTCCAATACCTCAACCTCCCGAGTTCGGTCAGCAGGATGACGAGCCTGATGGAGAGCAGGATGCTGGGGATGACTTGGTGGACTTTAGTGGTTTAGGTGATGATTAGGGTTATATTTTATGTATATTAGAACAAATTTAATAAAAAGGGTATTTAGACGTGTTTCTTGTTGGTGCAAATGCATGGACTGTCTTTGTGATTTGCAGGTTGCTTGGAATGGTAATTTAGAAAATAATTTAATTTTTTTTCCCCAAATGTAAGAAAAGCCGACGATTTTGGCATTATTTCGTCGGCTATAATAACTATAGCCGACGAATTTTACCAATTTTCGTCGGCTATAAGTTGTATAGCCGACGAAAATGACATTATTTCGTCGGCTATAACTAATTAATGCCTATTAAATATTAATATATTTCGAGGAAATAGCCGACGAAAATTTATAAAATCGTCGGCTATTGTTAACACCCAATAGCCGACGAATTTCGTCGGCTATAATTAATGAATTTCGTCGGCCATACTTGAAAATACCCGACGAAATTCGTCGGCAATTTCTCCCAGGTTTGGCCGACAAAAAATATTTTCGTCGGTAAGTTCGTCGGCCATACTCTACTATAGCCGACGAATTCGTTTTTTTCGTCGGCCATTGGTATAGCCAACAGGGTTTTTCCGACGAATTATAGCCGACGAAAATTTGGTCGGTAGAAGGTATAGCCGACGAAAAATTGGCATAGCCGACGAATTTTTTTTCGTCGGCTATACACTCAGATCTGGTAGTGAGCCTTAAAATCCTGATTCTGAAAAAAAAAAAAAAACAGTTTTTTTTTTTTTCGAAACTCTACCTCCACCGCTGGCTGCCGTTCTCCTTCCCGACACCGTCGGTATACTTCCGGCAGCACCTGCGCTGCCGCTAACCTCCTGCCGCGCCGCACCTGCCCTCGCTCACCCGGCAGCCTGCAGCCCCTCCTTTGCGTGCTATCGCTTGCACGCATCCTCGAAGGTTCAAGATAGCTCGCAAGCCAAGCAAACGGCCCTCGAAGCCTTCTTCGGTGCTGAGAAGACATCAAGAAAAATTGAAAAAAAACAAGCTTCCCCAAAATTCAAGTTTCTTTCGATCAAGCTTCAATTGACGAGGTAAATATTTTATAAATGTTCCCGCTTATGAATTTCAATAGTTGGGTTGTGTTTTCTTCCGGGACCTTTTCGTGTCCCTGCTACTTCATCCCGATTCTATCGCTTCTCGGGACGGAATACGGGGATTTAGTCACCCCGGTGCCAACATTTTTGGGGTAACTGTGATATTATCGGCCACCGTTATGCTTATGACTGCGATGTCACTGTGAACCATAACGTCTCTTTTTCAAAAGAAAATAAAGGGAAGATATCGATTGTGACTTGATGTCACATTATGCATCGATTTCTGTGACTAATATATCTTGGCACTGTTCTAAAAGAAAAAAAAAATCATACTTGATTAGTATTCAAAATACTAACGTCTCCCTATTGTGTTTTGTAGATGGCTGACACTCAGCGTCCAGAATTCGACATCTTGGATGTCTAAGGCAAGGAATACAAGAGGTGGGTCTCAGATGTAGAGAACACCTTCATTGGTAAACGATTTACGGCCACCATAGTCTCTCCTGAGGATGAAAACTTGCATGCTTCTCCTGAACAGAAAGCTCAAGCCCTGATGTTTCTCAGGCGCCATATCCACCCAACGCTCAAGAAGCAATACCTGAGGAAGACCGATCCCAAAGAGCTATGGGACATCCTCAAAGACCGCTTCGACAATGTGCATGACGCACAGCTCCCTGACCTTCTGTCAGATTGGGAGCAAATCCGCTTGGATTTTAATTCCGTCCATGAATACCATCAGATTATGCTTAATTTACAGTCTGATATGAGCTTTTGTGGGGTCGACAAGACCGATGATGATATGATGGAGAAGACATTCACAGCGTTCCCAGAATCTGCGTCCATGTTGTCGCATCAGTACCGTGATCTCCGTGAGAAAGGCACCATCAAAACCTTCAGTGACTTGATGAATGTGCTTCAAAGAAAGGAGAGGTACCATGAGCTGAAATTCTTAGCTGAATCTAACCAAGCCCGTGGTAGGGCTCTAAGCCAAGGAGTCATCCTCGCGAACGTCAACCACCACCACCACCACGTGCGCCAAGAGCAACACGTGGGAGAAGAGGAGGAAGAGGAGGTGCCGGCCCTAGCCGGAACTTCACATGGAAACGGGACAGCGGCGGCGCCGCCGCTCCTAGAGGGGGGAACCGGTTCGGTTCAGGCCCCAAGCGTGGTGGCTACGCCTCGAGCTCGATCAGCTTCGGCTCCTTGCTTCAAATGCGGCTCCAAGAATCACTTCCAACGTGATTGCAAAGCAAGTAGAGATATCCAAGCTGCTTACAAGAAACACAAGCAATACATGGAACAAGAAACGAACTATGTAGGAGACTTTGAGGAAGAAGAGTACGATGAAGAAGATACCAACTTCACCGTCGATGACTTCCAACCTACGAAGAAGCGTAGGACTCAGGAGTATGATACTCCGGATTATGAATAAGTATTTGACTTAGGTTATGAGATACATGTTCAAGTTTGATTTTGATTGTTATTTTTGGCTTTCTTTAGTCATAATTGACGACTTTGTTCGATAAGTCGTTTGATTTAGAACATCCTTTATGCACTTTTGAGTTGTCATCAATAAAATTTCTCTTACTCAATGAATGATTTGAGATTTTTACATCCCTATGAAAGCATAAATGGTTCAATGCGTCCAATTTACAATGGCATAATTATTTTGAGTTCACAACAACTTTGGTGATGTTAACTCAAATCCGAATTAAAATCACAAAGATATGAGAGACTCGCGAGAAATTGCGTTGCACGACTCGCCAACCTATCGCCAGCCTTGGTAGCGCGACTCGCCAGCCCCTCGGCAGCCTCGAAGCATGCCGGCTCGACACCGAACCCGGTTTTTAATTTTTCGCCTTGGACACGTCTCGACTTTTGTCACGACACATCCTCGGCCATGAACCCGGCTTTGAAACCAACATTGATAGCCTATCGAAAAATGCAACTTTTGCATAAATGGCTCGGCAACGACGTGTCTTCGGACTCGCCATGCTTCAGATTTAGCTCAACCGTCACATCGTATTGCCTCAATGCCTGACCGACCCTCACCACTCGCCTTGCTTCAACTCGGCATCAGGGTAGCTTCGGCTTTGGCTTGGCTCCGGCCTTTGCCTTGGCCTCGGCCTTGGCTCGGCCACGCCACCTACGATGGCGTCTGGTCTCAATCTCTGACCTAGGCTATGTTATCTCTCAATGTTGGTATTCGGTGATTAAAATAAGGTTTGTCTCTTTATCTCAAGTTATGTCGATGCCATGGCTATGTTATTAGCCTTAATGCACTTCATTTTTTGATGACGATAATTGCTTCAATACACTTTTATTCAAGTGTTCGCCAAAAAGTTTAATATAGACGATTGATTCAATTTACATTGTTTTTGTAGATGTATCAAGGCGAGATCGAGTGTTTGTTGGATTGTGCAACGACTCACACGATTCTAAGGAATCGGCAATTGTTTTTGGATTTTTCGTCACGAGAATCGTCGTTATCTACGATGATAGGAACCGGACCCATCATTAAGGGTCGTGGCACTGCTCAATTCTCATTGCCAAATGGCACTGACATTCGGGTAGAGGACGCTCTATATGAGCCTAAGGCGCCAAGAACCCTGCTAGTTTCAAGGATGTGCGTGACAATGATTATCACCTCAACACTTATGTTGAAGATGGAACTGAATATCTGTTAATCACCTCCACTGAGAATCTGCGCACTCGCATTGTGGAGAAGTGTAAGCGTGTTAGAAATGGCATCTATTTTACAACCATTCGAGCCAATGAATCCCATGTTGTTGTCTTATGCGATTCAGATGCTTACAAGCTTTGGCATGAGAGACTCGGACATCCAGGTCGTGATCTGATGATTCGTATTTTGAAATGCTCCCACGGTCATCCGTTTTTCAGATCACAAAAGCAAAAAGGAAACCATAAAACTGGACACAACCGAGCCGACGCTGTGCAAGGGCGCCTTGGCCTCGGTTCGCCCGCCATGCCGTCGCCGGCAGCCTCTCGGCTCCAAGGAGAGATTCGACCTCCTCCTGCTTCTCATGCTTCTATAGCGATGTCCAATGCTCATCGTTCATTTTGCAAAGCTTGTTCACTAGCAAAACTTCAAGCAAGACCATCTTTTGCTATTGATAATAAACAGAATATTCCGTTCCTACAACGAATACAAGGTGATATTTGTGGACCTATAACACCAGAATGCGGACCATTTAGATATTTTATGGTTCTAGTTGATGCGTCGACGCATTGGTCACACATCGCGTTATTGTCCACGAGGAATGCTGCATTTGCTAAACTCCTAGCTCAGATCATTAAGCTTCGGGCTCACCACCCCGACAATCCGATTAAGTCTATCAGACTAGATAATGTTGGAGAGTTTACATCAAAATGTTTTGATGACTATTGCATGTCCGTTGGGATTGAAGTTGAACATCCTGTGCCGCACGTTCATTCTCACAACGGTCTTGTAGTAGCCACTATCAAGAGACTACAACTTGTAGCTAGGTCCCTTGTCATGGCCACAAACTTGCCGGTATCGGCATGGGGACCCACAGATAGCCAACCATTTAGTGCGTACCAGTTGGTAACTGGTTACGAGCCTGATACTTCGCATCTGCGTACTTTTGGTTGTGCCGTATATGTGCCTATCACACCTCCACTGCGTACCAAGATGGGTCCACAATAACGATTAGCTATTTATGTTGGATATGAAGCACCAACAATTGTCTGCTACATAGAGCCTATGACAGGTGATCTGTTTACTGCAAGATTTGCAGATTGTCACTTTAATGAGACATCCTTCCCGCCGTTAGGGGGAGATGGGGCTGCATCTGTCCCTAGTGAACGTCAGGAATTGACGTGGTTCTCTCCCACTATGTCTCATTATGATCCCCGAACGTCTCAGTGTGAGACAGAAATACAACGCATATTGGAACTACAAAAGGTTGCGGATTCGATGCCCGACTCCTTTACTGATATTGCGAAAGTGACAAGATCAACCAAACCTGCTGCGAATGTACCTGCAAGGCTCAACATACCTCGCCACGTGTGAGCACGCGCCGCCGGTCTCAGACCCACAGCCCTAGGTGCCGTCGGCAGCCTAGGCTCGGCACCTCCAAGTGGAGGGCTGGCGTCGACTTCGGATCCTCCTAGAAAGAGGGGGAGACCAATCGGTTCCAAGGACAATGTACCTAAAAAGAGGGCATGTGTTCAGGCACAAAGCGATCCGTTCATCATCGATACTGTGACGCCGTCACACGAGATTGTCTCTGACTATACCTATGTCCAAGAATCAACTCCGAATCATCTGGGGACGCCTCAGACTCACCATTGATGTTGGAGAACAAGGAAATCTCACTAAACTTCTTATGCATGCACAATCTTATGGAAAAGAATTCCATGTATATCGATGATGCATTCGCCTACACCGTTGCTCAAGAAATTATTGACGACTACGATATGGAACCCCGCACTATTGATGATTGTCAACGTAGGGCGGATTGGCCGAAATGGGAAGAAGCAATCCAGGCTGAACTAGACTCTCTAAAGAAAAGGCAAGTATTCGGACCGGTTGTACCTACACCGCCGAACGTGAAGCCTGTTGGACATAAACGGGTCTTTGTCAGAAAGCGCAATGAGAATGGTGAAGTCCAGCGATATAAAGCTCGACTCGTGGCGCAAGGTTTTTCTCAACGCCCTAGAATTGATTATGAGGAGACGTATTCTCCGGTCATGGATATTATTACCTTCCGGTACTTAATCAGTTTGGTAGTCTCAGAGAGACTCAATATGCAGCTTATGGATGTTGTAACAGCGTATCTTTATGGGGATCTAGATACGGAGATGTACATGAAAGTGCCAGAAAGACTTTCGTTACCCAAGTCAAGTGAGCAAAAACCACGAAGTCCGACAATCTGGTAGGATGTGGTATACACGGTTAAGTGATTATTTGATTGGGAAAGGATACAAGAATGATGAGTTGTGCCCTTGTGTGTTCATAAAGAGAACAAGTTCAGGATTTGCCAGTGTAGCCGTATATGTTGACGATATGAACATCATTGGAACTCTGAATGAGATCAATGAGACCGCAAGCTACTTGAAATCCGAATTCGAGATGAAAGATCTGGGAAGGACTCGGTTTTGCCTAGGCTTAGAACTAGAGCACCGAAGTGGTGGAATCTTTATACACCAATCTGCATATGTCCGAAAGATGCTCAGGCGATTTAACATGGACAAAGTAATGCATCCTACAGGCACTCCTATGGTCGTTAGAAGTCTGGATATCAATAAAGATCCCTTTCGTCCGAAAGAAGATGATGAAGAGGTCTTGGGAGCTGAATATCCATATCTCAGTGCAATTGGAGTTTTGTTATACCTAGCTCAGTGTACTAGACCAGACATTGCTTTCTCGGTGAACTTGTTAGCTAGATTTAGCTCGGCGCCAACACAACGCCATTGGGTTGGAATCAAGAATATCTTCTGATACCTGAAATGGACCCTTGACATGGGCTTGTACTATAGATACACTCATCATGGATCGGCTCCAAGCCGACCACTTGCATCCCACGACAGAATCCGTGGCTCGGATCACCACGGGACAGCGGTCCATTCCGGCCCCGGTTCGGCTGCCCGCCGCACTGCCGCCGCTGCCGTTCCAGATCACGAGGATGCCAAAGCGTGGTCACGATATGGCTTTGGCACTACCCCCTCCTACTCATATACACCAAATGATGTGATGGTAAGATTTGCTGATGCTGGATATTTGTCAAATCCACACAAGGGACGTTCCCAAACCGGTTATGTTTTCACCATTGGGAATACGGTGATATCTTGGAGATCAACCAAGCAAACCCTTGTTGCTACCTCCTCGAACCATGCTGAGATTATTGCACTACATGAAGCAGTCAAAGAGTGTGTTTGGCTTCGCTCAGTTATATCTCACATTCGAGAGTCTAGTGGACTTGAGTCTACTACTATGGGACCAACTTACATATTTGAAGATAATGCAACATGCATTGAGCAGATGAAGTTGTGATACATCAAGGGTGATAACACTAAACACATTTCGCCTAAGTTCTTCTACAATCAGCAGCAGCAAGAGATTTTAAATATCCAAGTGAAGTAAGTCAGCTCAGAAGATAATGCAGCTGATCTGTTCACCAAGTCTCTACCTAAATCTACATTTGTGAAGCATATAAAGCGCATTGGTTTGTGTCGCTTATCCGAACTCAAAGACTTATTGACCATCAGGGGGAGTTCTCATCTAGACTTCAGAGGGAGTCTAGTTATGCATGTCTCACATACTTGTAGTTGGTGCGTTGTACTCTTTTCCCTTAGACCATGCTTTTCTTTTTGCCCAAGAGGTTTTTGTTTGCTGGCAAAGATTTTAACGAGGCAACAGTTCGTGCACCATTGAGGACGCGACACAAGGGGGAGTGTTCAAGGCAGGTTAATTCCGTAACTTCCGTGGTGTGTCTTGTCCTAATAAGGCTAATAGTCTAGATTCTTTATTAAATAAGAAATCCCTGATTACCAGAAATACTTGACGTAATGTCTTTATAAAGGTCTCCTTATCAATCAATAAAGATACAATTTTACTATCCTTTTATCCTAGAATACAAAGCTGTTAATTGCAACCCTAACGTTTTCATTGTTCATAAACAAGAAATTTTAATGAAGATAGGGGTCACCATACCAATGCAATAAACCATCGGTTTGGAATACCAACGTCGTACAGTACCAAACCAAAGCAAAATTCAGTTTGATAATATGTTTGACTACCCCTAACCATGTAGATTTTCGGTTTTCTCTGATGTACGTACGTTCTCTTAACAATAATATGACTACAACCTCACTTCCGAATCTAGGCATATGAGAGTTCAAACCTCCCACATCAAATGACCAAGTTCATGTGAAGTCATAAACAAATACATACACCAAAAAGTATCTCAAAAGCCTCGTAAGTAGCAAATAATTCTACGGATTCTGCATACATCTCCAATTCTTATCTTCCAGAGTCATTACTGAATACTGAAAGAGCCCGGCAACAAACTGCAATGCTCACATTCATAAATACACTAATGAAGCACAAAATTCAGCAGTAAAAAGGATCTAAATTTTCTTTGGTGCAGAATGCCGGGATGGTGGTACAACATCTGAATCTTCCACTTACTTTTTCCTGTTACCTGGTGTTAGAGAATCTAATTAGCTTTTAGAACGGGAGGAATCTATCGCACAAACAAAAGATGATATTCGGAAAAAGGAGGTCATCCTATGCTAATTACACTTTTCACAAGCATACAGCATAAACTTGCTCCACTAAGTAAATCCAAGCATAATGAACAACTAGCAAATCAAAAGATAAAGAGAAAAAACTGGTGAAATGAGTAAAACACCCCGGGAAAAGCCTTTCCAATATTGTACCATCTGTTAAACTTTTAACAGCATCTGTGATACACTAAAAGCATAAACGGTTTGTAGTTAAATGGTCCCACTTATGTTAATTCTATAAGTACACATGTTGTAAGATTTTGCTTGTGAAACATCAGCTTGTGAGGACAAAAAACGAGCCTACTCTTCTTAAATCATATAACATGTCAGGACAAGTAACAAACCAAGTCGGAAAGCATTAATGAAGGAAGATTACGCTGTCTTCTGATCACCAGTTTGTTGTATCAGCTGAGAGTAAACGTATTCATCAACCCGCTGCTTCGCCAATGCCACCTATTAAGCAAACAAAATCTCATGAGAACCTTAATGTCCAGAAGATTCAAATATTATGAATAGAAGTTGAGCACAATATGCTTGTTTTGAGAAAATGCAATATGAGATTTTTAAGATAACAATTTTATGCCAGTTTCAGAAATAGCTGTGCTTTGTAATGTGGTTCTAGACAATTACACAAAATGTTCACTTCTCAAGTTCCATTGATATGTAAAAGGTTAAAGGATTAAACTACACATATTATCATCTATTCTGACTATTCATATACTTCTAGTACACCAATCAACTAAAAAAACCAAACTACAATGCAAGGACTCTCATCTAAACTACTTAGAGTGGCTCCAACAGACTACCTAATACCTATTCATGTTTCTGAACAATTTAGGGAAGATGATGAGAAAACAATGCTTTAACGAACTTACACATGACTATGTTAAGACTATTTTTTGTCCCCCCTACATTTAGTGGGAAGACTGGCTCCCTATTCTTTTTTTATAAACTCAAAGTTCTATTTTGAGTTTATCATTAATTTTTTTTTTTCAAGTATATGCAATCTATTAAACTATTCCCTACTTACTAGTAAAGAGAGTATTACTTGCATGGTCACTTTATAACTGGGAAAGCTAGAGTAGTTTTTAGTTAAAATCCTCAAACTTAAACCAAAAGAGAAGGTGCATCAACTGAGACGCCCATGGAACAGTTATAATTTAAAAGTAAGTATGTACTGACACTGTCTTAAATCTAGCCTTAAATGTTTATACCTACCAATTGCGTGCGCGCGCGTGTGTGTGTGTGTGTTTTTTTTTTAAAGGCTTCAATTGTCAAGTTAAATGAACACAGGAAATGATAGATATACCTGCTGGGCATTACCACAAAACTGAATTTGCCTATGCTTTTGTTCACCTTTCCCACCATAAACCTACAAACATAAAACCCACACTATTTGGAATAAACACCAAAACATTCACAAGGAACTCAAAAGATTGAGAGGTACAGTGCAAATTATGTCATATAGTTGTGGCAAGATCTGATTAGAAAACGTTAAACCACAAACTACAATTAGTAAATATTAAAGAATAAGGCCACCTTGATCATTGCGCCAGACTCGTTTCTAATCCTTGAAATGTTAGAGCCGCATCTACCGATCAGCCCACCAACCATTGTTTCCGATATCATCATCTCGAAAGTAATATATTCAGCTGCAAGATTGGTCCTAAAGATGATGTGGTTATAAGAAAAAAAAAATTAAAACTTGATAGAGCCGCATAATGTGGCAATTGTAATATTAAGTTTTTTATATGGATAAGCCTGAATAACCTGAAGTTGGGTCCATGTATGGTTGAACTTGAGGTGGCCGAATTGCTGTATAGTTATAGGCAGGGCTGATAGAAATCACTTCCCGAGGCGGATTTTCTCTAAGAAGAGAAAGGAATATTTGAGTGTGTTGCCAAAACTGACTTGAGATGTAAATATAATCAGAAACAGTTTGGACACCATGTAAAAACGAATTAAGTGTAAACCTTAGTTGACAACCAATCTCCTCCAAACCTTTCTGAACAGCGGGGACATCACCTGATATCTGGATTTGACAAGAACCCAACTGTCAGCAATTCTTATGGCTAATGTTAGAAACAGAACCCAACTACAGGTTTTGCAAGATATAACAAGCCAAGTCATCAATAGCACCAACAGTCGGAAATAACAAAGAGGACAAATAGCCATCACCCTCCTAGTTTCAAGATACAAACTGACCTGTACCACTCGATCAGATTCATGAGCAGACGCACACAGAGGCAACTGACTCAGAGCAAGGATTGTGATTGTGGCCCCAGAGGAGTTCCTCAATTTCTCAATATTCTGGCCAGACACCCCAATTAAAGAACCGGCTTGGGAACCAGCAATCAACAGTCTTATCGTATTTGCAGCCACATGTCCTGCACCAACTCTCCCCGCCTCACTACCATTCTCATCATCCTCCTATCCACAACATCCACTCAAGTATCAGCCATCTCATCACCATATTCACATACTCAAAAAGCACTGCAATCCTATCTGTAGTATAAAATCATTCGGCTTTCGATACAAAATGGCGATAATCGGATTCAAGTTCAATAATTACTATCCAGAAACCACATTTTACGATTGCGACTTCAAACTATGAACAGCAGCATAACAAGTTAGAAATCAAAACAGAAAACAGCTCATCACCTTGAGAATTAAGCCAGCTATTTGTTTCAGCGCATTCTCGGCGTCAGTGGTTTCGTCATCACTATCCTTTGAGCTTATTATAATCACTCTCTCCTCATTTCTCTGCAACAACAAAAAATCACAAAAAAATTAAGCTGAAATAACAGAGGTGTGAATGAAAATAGAGCGAGATATTTACGGCGATGGCGTCGGCGATTTTGATGGTGGCCTTGGAAGCTTCGCGAATCTTCTGAATGCGGCAGCCTTCTTTGCCGATGACCTTGCCGATTTGTCTGGACGGGACGACGACTCTGAAGATGACGTCTTGGGGCTTGGCCCGGCGCTTTGGGGCGGAGTCTTGGGGTTCGGGCCTGATTTGAATAGGGGGAGATTCGCGGCGGCGCTTCGTGGCGGGGAGGTGGCCGGGTTCGGAGGCCGGTATGGGTATGAAGGCGGGTTCTGGCATTTGGCCTTGTTGGGTTTAGTTTTTTCTGTTTGACGATATCAAATGGGGAGAACCGGAGTGGTTTTGTAATACCCTCCAAAATTTCCTATTACCCCGTTTTGCCTTTTTTTTCAGTTTAAACAAAAAATTTCATGTTTTCTAAAAAAAATATATATATATTATTCATGAGTGAGATTAGTACTTTTCCTAGGGCTGGAATCGGCTCGGTATTAACGCCATACCAATACTGAAACCGATTCATGTGATAAGCTTCGGGTCGGTTCGGTAACAGTTTTTTCAGCTTTGATACAGATTGGTCCCGATACCGTTTGGTACCGGTACAATCGGTACAGTTCGGTACTAAACATACTAAATCGAAAAGTGTAAAATACTGAAAATAGCACAAGTGCAAAACAGAACATTACTGCATTATGTTGCTATGCCTCAAGTTCAAGCCTGCATAGTTCAATTCTTCAACCACAAAACAGTCAATATAGTAACTAACAAGCAAATGAAACTACTCAAAGTCTCAAACTAGAAGTCTGCAACTGCAAGAACAGTAAGACTACAAGTCTACAAAAAATCAACAATTCATCTCATGACAGTAAACTAGAAGTCTGCAATAATTCAACACTTAAACATCACCAAATAAACAAGTTCAAGTCTGCAATCCCATCAACTTTCAAACCAACAAATAACCAAAGTCCAAATATAAACCAACATATAAAAATAGGCAGTTTAGGAAATAAGCAAGATTAAAATCCTTCAATCAGAGCCTGAACCATATGTTAAAGTTTCGGGCCGGGTCGGTTCTGATCCGGTATAGAGAAGGCCCAAACCGCATTGACCCGACTCAGTAAATTTCGGTATCGGGTCGGTTCAGTCCGCCAACCCGCGCTGATCAAACTCAAGACGATAGAGATCGGTACGGCTCGGTCGGGATTCGGTTTCGGTAAGTCGATTTATGAGAGGTATGGGTATGAAGGCGGGTTCTGGCTCATAAATTCAATAAACCAACCAAATTAATTAGTTAAAAGGTCAACTTTCAATCTAAAGAACTATATATATATATATATATCTGATGTTTTCTCACGTTTTCAATAAAACATTCGCGTAAAAGGATTTTAACAATATTTCAGTGATATTAGTAGATGGTATTTGAACTGTTCTTTTTTCATTCATGTCAGCATTTCGTATAGAGGTTATTATGTCAGCAATAGTGTCTTTACTCATGATAAACTAAGATTATTGTTGCCCCCGAATTATATATATATATATATATATATATAACTCAATGTACGATGCATAGATTCGGGTGATGATACGTGGAAGTAAAGCGTTTGAATAATGAAAGTGTTTCTTTTCTATGACCAGAAACATGTTCTCATGAAGAAATTCGGTAGAATCATCCAACCATCAATTAGAGGGAAAATACACCTGAATATTTTGAGTAACGATTTCACGTACTTTCATACTTTCTAGACACTTGGGGTTGGGTAACAAACACCACAACAGTTCACCACCTCCCCACCACCATACTAGCTTTTGAACCCCCTCTAACTTGTTGGAAAGTCAAATGCCTTAATCACAAATGCACAAAGGTAAATGAAAAATAAATTTAATTTTACTTTTTTGTGGTGAATTGAAAACGATAGAAAAATTATGGTACCATTCTCCTAAAACTCTCATTAGAATGTGCTTTTCACAAATGAATTTCTTTGAGTATCGAGCTCAGTCAGCTCACATTCGTCCAACTTACAAACTCATCCAGATTTCTGCCGGACCAAACCACTCGCGTTCTCTATATTTTGCTTTTACTATTAATTTCTCTCATTTTACATATCTTTTTTAATATTTTCAGCACAAGTATTTGATATGAGAGCTTCTATTCATACCTCTCAAAACGATATTTAGACCTCCACAATTTTTTGTAATTTTCAAAATCCTATTTTGCCCTTGAGAAAAAAAAAACTTATAAAATTGTTCTTCCCACGAAATTAACGAGTAACAAAAAGAGTTGGAGAGTAGAGTTAAGGAAGAAAAGATGTCGGAGGGATGTATATGTCTGGTATGTTTATATATTGGCTATGGCAAGAAGAGAGAGAGATGAGAGTATGAAACAATATGGTCATAACATAAACTAAAAACTCAAACTCAACAACTCTCCAATGGCAACCTGGCAAGTTTCTTTGATCAAATTGGGTTGATTGCTAATTGGTCAATTCAATTGTTCAATTAGAAAATTCAGATGTTGTTACTGATAATAGCTACAACATACTCTTCTTTAGTCTCAGTTGGATTGGAGTGATGGGTCTTTTAGAGGTAGAGCAATGATGGGTCTCCGGCCTCAAACTTGCTACTTTTCTTGTTATTGCAACGGAAGCTGTAAAGTGAAAGAGAAAAAGAAGAAAAAAAAAAAGAGGTGTATAGAGAAAAACTAAACGGGGCAAAATTGAAATTATAGAGTAAAAATATTCAGCGGAGGTCTAAATACTATTTTGAGAGGTATGAATAGAAACTCTTTTTTTATATTTCTGCAATCGAAAAAAAAAAAAAAGTATTTGATTTTTCACTTATCCCACCTCCATTTGGTTGACACCATAAAACCCAAAATTTATCACACTAAGATCCCCCTAAAACATGACCCTCCCCAAAACCCTCTTCACCCTCCTCTCCCACCACTTCTCCACTGCCGCCAAAACCACCACCACAACTCACCTCCCAAAACTCCCCAACGTCCCCACCAAGTACAAATCCGAAGCCCTCACCCAAGCCCAGCAAGTCCTCACCGACTACCTCCACACCACTCGCTCCCTCCCCTACACTTTCGCCGAGCACATCAGCACCCACTCCCTCTTCTCCCTCTCCAATCTCGTCAAGCACATCCCCTACTCCGCCCCCAACTTCTCCAGAACCTTCCAGCGCTTCCTCAGGTACAATCCCATCAATGAATTCGAGTTTTTCTTTGAAAGCATTGGCATTCACCACACCCAAGTCCCTCATTTCTTGCCAACAGACAAGTTCTTCTTTTCGGAAGACGAAACTCTCTTGAATGCGGCTTGTGTGCTTAGCGGTTTCGGTTTTCCGTGGAATATGTTGGGGAAGTTGTATAGGGAGGAGCATTGTATTTTTAGGGAGAGTGAGGTTGAGTTGAAGAGTAGGCTTTGTGGGTTTAAGGAGTTGGGTTGGGGGAATCTTGCGGTTGTGGGGATGTGCTTGGCTTTTCCGAGGTTGTTGTTGCGCGTCGATCGTGAGTTGGGTGGTGATGTTGTGGCGTTGTTGGATGATTTGAAGAGGGTTTTTGTGGAGTTTGATATTGGGAGCTGTGTGGAGGGGAATGTGGATACTTGGTACGAGGTTTGTAGGATGGTGAGGGTGTTTTATGATTTGGGTGTCGAAAAAGGGATGGTGGGGGAGTTTTTGGGTGGGAAGAAAGAGGTTTTTCTTCGGCACTCGGAAGAGGTGTTGGTTGAGAAGGCAAATTACTTTTGTAGATTAGGTGTTAGGAAGGAGGATGTAGGTTTAATGATTCTTGAAAGACCGGAAGTTTTGATTCTTGATTTGGAAAAGCGGGTGATATCAACTTTGGGATTGTTGAGGCATTTAGGATTGGGTGAGAATGAGTTGAAGGAAGTGAGTCAGAAGTATCCGTATGCGATGGGAAGAAATAGGATGGTTAATGTACCTCATTTGATGAGGGCTTTGGATCTTCATGAGTGGTTCTTCACTAGGATTAAGAATGAACATGAATTGCTAGGTAGTTATGTACTCAGTGATTCTGATGAAGATCACGTGAAGAAGGAATTTAGTAATGGATTGGAGCAGTTCCTATCTTGTAAAACTCCTGTTCATGCAATGAAGAAATTGAATTTCATGCATAGCATTGGGTTTGGAGAGAATCCTTTGACTCTAAAGGTCTTGACCCGCATTCATGGGAGAAGCGGTGAGTTAGAAAAGCGGTTTGATGTGCTTCTTAATACAGGGCTTGAATTCTCACAGCTTTGTTTGATTATTAGCACAGCACCAAAAATCCTAAATCAGAACCCAGAGTATCTTGAAGAGAAAGTAAAATTTCTTTGTGGGGAAATGAAATCCTCGTTGGACTACCTCAATGTTTTTCCAGCATTTTTGTGTTTTGATTTGGATAACCGGATTAAGCCTAGGTACAGATTTTATACATGGCTTAAAGAGAAGGGTTTGCGGCCTGAAAGTTATTCCTTTGCAACCATGATTGCTACCAGTGAAAAGAGATTTGTAGCACAGGTGTTCACAATCCACCCAGCTGCTCCAAAACATTGGTTTGAGTGTTTCCTCAGATAGACTTTTTATTGAGGCTTGCTTGGGTACATTGCTTGTAGTAAAGATATAATGTATAACATGACCATTACCCTTGGATTTGGAATTCCACAATGGTAATGATGGTAATATTATCAGGATTCTGTGATGAGTTGAACTTACTGTGATTGGCCCAAATTCAGTCTCACAGACTTGTAGTTTTTCATGTGATGGTAACATTACTCAGTTTCAGGCTCTCAGCCACAGTGGTCATGTTTAAATTGTTATTAACTGTAATACTTCAGTGCTTACAAGTTACACCGTTAATGTAAAGCAAGTGAACTGATATTGACCCACATCATCGAAAGTAAGTTCTGATTAGAGCTTTGTATACAAGTTATTATAGCAAAATGATTCTTGATACTGGCCTTTTCTATCTACAAATCTCTCTGTTTTGTGTATGTATGTATTGCATGTATTGCATGGTTTGTTTTACAAGAACAATGTTCTGCACTTTATTTGTTCTTGCTTCGAGGCAATGAGAGGTAGGTTCATTTAGTGTGGTACTTGAAAATGATGATGCTGTATATTAATTTAGGGAAGTATCATTTGTTCTGTGGACATATGACTCCAGTGTTGTATTACTGCTGACAGCAGATGCAGACTTCTTTATTCATTGCTATGATTACAGAAGGGTTTTTTTCTGGCATGTTTACATTCCTTCTCTTTTTTGATTCTCATGTTTCAATTTGGCACTGTCTTCTCCGCACCAGCCTCGAGATGAAGGTTGATTGGGTGAAGCTTTTCTTGAACACCCTTTCTGGCATTATTAATGGAACAGACTTGCTCTGGCTCTGATTGCCCTCCAGGTGAGTGGTTCAAGCGCACCCCAGATGTAAAGAGGAGCATGCTCATGTAGTTGTCTAAGCTTATGGCTGTCATGAACAAGGGCTCAACTTTTTCTTTCAATTAGACTGCTCTTCTTGTTCATTACTTATGGTTGGTTCTTTGAAAATGCAGTTTCCTTCTTGAATATTAAATTTAAACGACATTCACCAGTCAATGACAACTCGGTTTCCTTGCAGTGTCTTCTCAGCACCAGCCACCAAATAATGACAAGAAAAGGACCATATTCTGAATGGGAAATTGATGCCATTGCAGTGTGGAAGGCTTCCTGTTGTCATAAGCTTGAAACCAGTCTGGCTTTCATGCTGAACCAGGTTTCAAACAGCACTTTTACTTGATTTCTAAGTAGTTCAATCGGAAGTCTGAACCTGGTAGCTTTCTAGTTCCAGTCTGTCATTTAATTAATAAAGCTTCTCTATCTGTTGCTCAGGTTGCTGTGATATAGTTGTATCCTCCAGCAGCTAGCAGGCTCCCGGCCTCCAATATCACTATACTGGTCAATTTACCTTTTGAAATAACTAATGTGTTTATTCCTCTGGTCAATCATTTATTGCCAATGTTCTCAACTCTTATTCAGGAAAAATGGACTAATTCTCTATATAAAACTGGGTTTTAGTTAAGGGATGCCTAATCTTTGGACATTATTAGACATTCGGCTTGAACACAAGAACTAGAACTATAACACTTTTTTTTTTGTCCTTTTTTCTTTTTGAATGTAGAAGTCACATTGGATAATCTAGCAAATGCTGATTTTGTGTCTATAGGGTGTTTAAGAGCTAGATAATCAGTTGGTTCCTTATACTCATTTATCTTTCCTATCGTGACAAGTCTAATGCCCTCTAATTTTTTTGAATCATACTCGATATGGAATTACAGATGATAGTACAAGTATAAAAATAAACGCTCATTTTTCAGGCAACCAGGAGATGCTTGAAACTACTGAGCACTTCTGTAGAACTTTTATCTTGGCTTTTATCTATGGAGTTTTGAACTTGACACGCACTGTGTTCCTGAAAAAAGTTGTTTCAGTTCCCACTCCAGTTAGGATTCTATATATGAGATACTGAACAAAACAAAAATTAATGTAACCAATTTACTGAAAGATCACAAAATCTCCTAGCTTGCATGATAATGAGAGAGTTGATTATGTAGTAAAGAAAGAAGAAGAGCCTGATTATTTAAGGGGATTGCTCTTTTCAAAGTCTCCTGTGTATCTATGTTTTTATTCTCATGCTGTTGAGATCTTTAATTGAAACAAGGCTCTCAATTTATACTCCGACTCTACCTACTCTGCCAATTTCGCGAACGGATATATTCCGGAAGCTTTGAGGATCTCCTTCATCAAAATTGTACAGTACGAACCCTTCTCCAAAAACCATCAAATCGTGAGATTTAGATTCAGTCCGGAAACCAAAGTGGTATAATTTGGCATAGGGGATGGAGACCCTCATTTTAGTCCACGATTCCCTCACTCCATATTCCTTCATGACCCAAAACTCGGTATAACCTTCTACATCATGGGGCTTCTCTGTCGCAAATGTTATGCATAGCCACTCTCTGAAGGCCCCTAGTTTCATCAATTGACTGCCGCCGGATAATTCAAGCGGTAGTTGAATTTCTCGAGTCTTTAAAACCGGTGCATTCAAAGCTAAAATCACGAATGCTTCATCTCCTGTGGCGAAGGGCTGCATAAACCAATGGAAACGACCATTCAACAGGACCCATTTTCGTTTCGATGCAACTGTGAACTTGCAGGAAAGTAAGCATGGGAGGTTGCATATATATGTCGCCACGAATCTGTTTCAAAGTTATAGACATGAAAGAGAGTTCCTAGCAACCCCGAACATAGTTTTCATTAGGTATAAAGATGTCTCCCTGAACCAACTGGTATTGAGAAGTGGAGGAATCAAAACCCAAAACCCATATAGGTGATAATTAAAATTGGCGGACAAGTCATGATCTTGTCGTGCTTTTGCTAGATGCTTGGATTCACTTGTTGCAGGGTTAACCAAATATAATTCCGCATTAGATAACTCGAGGAAAATCAGACCGTTGCAGGAATGGAAAAACGGAACACGAACACTTTGCTGCTCACGGTAAATATAATCGAGCTCAGTGGCAGGTATTTGTTCATCATCGTTACCAATATAACCAACATGATTCTGAAGCAGCTCATGGTTATGATTTTTGAGAAACTCGTCCAGATCCATATATAATGTAAAGACCGTTATCTGCCGCATTTGTAAATATCACTCTTCTTCTTTGGAGGAATACATCTTTGTTCTCAGTGGCTCTGTTGATGTGCTTGATTACAAAATCATGATCGGATAGCATGGATTTCCATGGTTTTGATACACACTTGAAGCGGCTTAAGGACTTGGCTGGTAGCCTTAAAAGAATATCATCAATAAGTTCTGGCGGAAGCTCGCCATGGTCTTCCATCAATCTTCTTTGTGCCTCACTGCCTCACATTATCCCTAGCTAGGTTATTTTACTAAGATTGTAATTTGAGAATCAGCCGAGGTAGAATCCTTTTCAATGTAGGACGTGGATTAGATGTTTATATATTTTTTATGTTAGGTTGGAAAAACCAACTCCTATGCCGACTATATATTCCTATCAGGTTACGAAATTCTTGTGCAAAACGGAGTACCAAACTCAAAGAGTTGGCCTCTATATATAAGCGCCCTCGGATGAAGCCGTAGACCATAAACTATTCTCTCATCAGAGACAAAATCTTGCAAAAAAATAAATGAACTCAATGGAATCGAACCAGGAGAAATCCAGCCTACTTTGCTCCCCAGAAGCCTCTCAGAGAACACTGAGCCCTTTCGTGACCGGCACGTCTGTTGTGGCTCTCAAATACAAAGATGGAGTTTTGATGGCTGCTGATATGGGAGGTTCCTATGGATCCACCCTCCGATACAAGAGCATCGAACGAATGAAGCCTATTGGAAAGCATTGTCTCATCGGCGCAAGTGGAGAGATAAGTGATTTTCAGGAGCTGCTACGTTATCTTGACGAGCTCACCTTACAGGACAGCCTGTGTAATGATGGAATCTCTTTGGGACCTAAAGAGATCCACAGCTACTTGAGCCGTGTGATGTACAACAGGCGTAACAAGTTTGATCCGCTGTGGAGCTCGCTTGTTCTTGCTGGAGTGAAAAAGAGACCTGGAGTTGTCAAGAGAGAGACATACCTGGGAATGGTTAATATGTTAGGTGTGAACTTTGAGGACGATCATGTCGCTACTGGATTTGGTAACCACCTTGCGAAGCCTATTCTTCGTGATGAATGGCGCGAGGACTTGAGTTTCGAAGAGGGTGTTAGGCTTCTGGAGAAATGCATGCGTGTCCTTTTGTATCGTGATAGAACTGCTGTAAACAAACTTCAGATAGCTAACATTACTGAAGAAGGTGTGACAATCTCTCAGCCCTACTCCTTGAAGACTTTCTGGGGTTTCTCTGCTTTCGAAAATCCAACTGCAGGTGCTCAAGGATCATGGTAACTCGTTAGTTCCTTTTCCTTACCATCAGAAAAGAACCAACCGTGTTATATAGTCTATCTTTCGGTTTGAAATATTGTATTTACTTCTGATGTTCTAAGATTAATCCGGGATCACATTTTTCTGGCTTGTTGGCTTTCGGGATCAATGCAAATAACATGCATGGCCGGCATTTTTTTAAGAAGTTAATAACAAAAAACAAAACTAGGAAATAGTATCACATCTCCAGCCTTCTCTAATTTAAGAAGTTAATTCTTCATAACCATATATATTATTATTGCTCCTTGATCATCTTTTACGGTGGAGATTGAGAATGAACCCGATCATGTCCATGGATATATATTGACGAAATGGGTTAGTTTAAGTGGTAAAAGAGCCTCATTAGTTTAAGTGGTAAAAGAGTCTCATTACCTAGAAAGTAGGCTATATATTAGGTCTTGGATTTGAGTCACAACAGAGGTAAGTGTGAAACCCTTAGATTCTTTTTTTTTTTTTTTTTTTTTAATGTTCATGGATAGATAATGTCTAGGAAAACTAAAATGATGTTATATATTGGAGTCAAATTTGAATCTTAAAATTCAACCTGTGTTGTAGGAGAAATAGATTGATAAATCTCTCTGTGTTTATTCATTGATAAGGAGGCCTTTATATAGGCATTACATCAAGTATCCCTGGCGAACAGGGATTCCCTATCTAATAGAGTATCTAGACTACAAGTCTTATTAGGACAAGACACACCACGGAAGTTACGGAGTTAACCTTCCTTGAACACTCCCCCTTGTGTCGCGTCCTCAATGGTGTATGAACCGTTGCCTCGTTAAAACCTTTGCCAGCAAACAAAAACCTCTTGGGCAAAAATAAAAGCATGGTCTAGGGAAAAAGAGTACAACGCACCAACTACAAGTATGTGAGACATGCATAACTAGGCTCCCCCTGAAGTCTAGATGAGAACTCCCCCTGATAGTCAATCAGTCTTCGAGTTCGGATAAGCGACACATTCCAATGCGCTTTACATGCTTCATAAATGTAGATTTAGGTAGAGACTTGGTGAACAGATCCGCTGCATTTTCTTCTGAGCTGACTTGCTTCACTTGTATATTCAAAGTCTCTTGCTGCTGCTGATTGTAGAAGAACTTAGGCGAAATGTGTTTAGTATTGTCACCCTTAATGTATCCCAACTTCATTTGCTCAATGCATGCTGCATTATCTTCAAATATGCAAGTTGGTCCCATCGTAGTAGACTCAAGTCCACTAGACTCGCGGATGTGAGATATAACTGAGCGAAGCCAAATACATTCTTTGACTGCTTCATGTAGTGCAATAATCTCAGCATGGTTCGAGGAGGTAGCAACAAGGGTTTGCTTGGTTGATCTCCAAGATATCGCCGTATTCCCAATGGTAAAAACATAACCTGTTTGGGAACGTCCTTTGTGTGGATCTGACAAATATCCAGCATCAGCAAATCCTACCATCACATCATTTGGTGTATCTGAGTAGGAGGGGGTATCGCCAAAGCCGTATCGGGACCACGACTTAGCATCCGCGGGTCCGGATAAGTTGGCGGATATGTCTGCAAGATGGCGGATGGATGAACCAAAGCCAGTCTTGGCGGATATGGCTGGCGGATGGCAATCCGAGCCATGGTTTTTGCTGTTAGATGCAAGAGATCGACTAGGTGTCGAATCCTGATGAGTGTATCGATAGTACAAGCCCATGTCAAGGGTTCCTTTAAGGTATCGGAAGATGTTCTTGATTCCAACCCAATGACGTTGTGTTGGCGCAGAGCTAAATCTAGCTAACAAGTTCACAGAGAAAGCGATGTCTGGTCTAGTACACTGAGCTAAGTATAACAAAGCTCCAATCGCACTAAGATATGGATATTCAGCTCCCAAGACCTCTTCGTCATCTTCTTTCGGACGAAAGGGATCTTTGTTGATATCCAGACTTCTAACGACCATGGGAGTGCCTGTAGGATGCATAACTTTGTCCATGTTAAATCGCCTGAGCATCTTTCGGACATATGCAGACTGGTGTATAAAAATTCCACCACTTCGGTGCTCTAGTTCTAAGCCTAGGCAAAACCGAGTCCTTCCCAGATCTTTCATCTCGAATTCGGATTTCAAATAGCTAGCGGTCTCATTGATCTCATTCAGAGTTCCAATGATGTTCATATCATCGACATAGACGGCTATAATGGCAAATCCTGAACTTGTTCTCTTTATGAACACACAAGGGCACAACTCATCATTCTTGTATCCTTTCCCAATCAAGTAATCACTTAACCGTGTGTACCACATCCTACCAGATTGTCGGAGTCCATATAGAGATCGTCTCAACCTGATAGCAAATGAACTTCGTGGTTTTTGCTCACTTGACTTGGGTAACGAAAGTCCTTCTGGCACTTTCATGTACATCTCCGTATCTAGGTCCCCATAAAGATACGCAGTTACAACATCCATAAGCTGCATATTGAGTCTCTCTGAGACTACCAAACTTATTAAGTATCGGAAGGTAATAGTATCCATGACAGGAGAATACGTCTCCTCATAATCAATTCCAGGGCGTTGAGAAAAACCTTGCGCCACGAGTCGAGCTTTATATCGCTGGACTTCGCCATTCTCATTGCGCTTTCTGACAAAGACCCATTTATGTCCAACAGGCTTCACGTTCGGCGGTGTAGGCATAACCGGTCCGAATACTTGCCTTTTCTTTAGAGAGTCTAGTTCAGCTTGGATTGCTTCTTCCCACTTCGGCCAATCCGCCCTACGTTGACATTCATCAACAGTGCGGGGTTCCATATCGTCGTCGTCAATAACTTCTTGAGCAACGGCGTAGGCGAATGCATCATCGATATACATGGAATTTCTTTCCATCAGATTGTGCATGCATAAGTAGTTTAGTGAGATTTCCTTGTTCTCCAACATCAACAGTGAGTCTGAGGCGTCCCCCAGATGATTCAGAGTTGATTCTTGGACATAGGTATAGTCGGAGACAATCTCGTGTGACGGCGTCACAGTATCGATGATGAACGGATCGCTTTGTGCCTGGACACATGCCCTCTTTCTAGGTACATTGTCTTTGGAACCGATTGGTCTCCCCCTCTTTCTAGGAGGATCCGAAGTCGACGCCGGCTCTCCACTTGGAGGTGCCGAGCCTAGGCTGCCGATGGCACCTAGGGCTGCGGGTCCGAGACCGGCGGCGCGTGCTCGCGCATGGCGAGGAATGTTAAGCCTTGCAGGTACATTCGCAGCAGGTATGGTTGATCTTGTCACTTTCGCAATATCAGTAAAGGAGTCGGGCATCGTATCCGCCACCTTTTGTAGTTCTAATATGCGTTGTATTTCAGTCTCACACTGAGACGTACGGGGATCATAATGAGACATAGTGGGAGAGAACCACGTCAATTCCTGACGTTCACTTGGGACGGATGCGGCCCCATCTCCCCCTAACGGCGGGAAGGATGTCTCATCAAAGTGACAATCTGCAAATCTTGCAGTAAACAGATCACCTGTCATAGGCTCTATATAGCGGACAATAGTTGGTGCTTCATATCCAACATAAATAGCTGATCGTCGTTGTGGACCCATCTTGGTACGCAGTGGAGGCGTGATAGGCACATATACGGCACAACCAAAAGTACGCAGATGCGAAATATCAGGCTCGTAACCAGTTACCAACTGGTACGCACTAAATGGTTGGCTATCTGTGGGTCGTAGACGAATAAGCATAGCTGCATGTAATATTGCATATCCCCATGCCGAAACTGGCAAGTTTGTGGCCATGACAAGAGACCTAGCTACAAGCTGTAGTCTCTTGATAGCGGCTTCTGCAAGACCGTTCTGAGAATGAACGTGGGGTACGGGATGTTCAACTTCAATCCCAACTGACATGCAATAGTCATCAAAACACTTTGAGGTAAACTCTCCAGCATTATCCAGTCTGATGGACTTAATCGGATTGTCCGGGTGGTGAGCCCGAAGCTTAATAATCTGAGCTAGGAGTTTAGCGAATGCAGCATTCCTCGTGGACAACAACGCTACGTGTGACCAACGCGTTGATGCATCAACCAGAACCATGAAATATCGAAATGGTCCGCATTCTGGTGTTATAGGTCCACAAATATCACCTTGTATTCGTTGTAGAAACGGAATATTCTGTTTATTATCAATAGCAAAAGATGGTCTTGCTTGAAGTTTTGCTAGTGAACAAGCTTTACAAAACGAACGATGAGCATTAGACATCGCTACAGAAGCATGAGAAGCAGGAGGGGGCCGAACCTCTCCTTGGAACCGAGAGGCGGCTATCGACGGCACGGCCGAACCGAGGCCGAGGCGCCCTCTGTGCTTTTGTGATCGGAAAAATGGATGACCGTGGGAGCATTTCAAAATACGGATCATCAGATCACGACCCGGATGACCGAGTCTATCATGCCAAAGCTTATAAGCATCAGAATCACATAATATAACAACATGAGATTCGTTGGCTCGAATGGTTGTGAAATACATGCCATTGCGAACTCGCTTACACTTCTCCACAATGCGAGTGCGCATAGATTGAGTGGAGGTGATCAACAGATATTCAGTTCCATCTTCAACATAAGTGCTGAGGTGATAGTCATTGTCACGCACATCCTTGAAAGCTAGCAAGGTTCTTGGCGCCTTAGGCGCATATAGGGCGTCCTCTACCCGAATCTCAGTGCCATTTGGCAGTAAGAATTGAGCAGTGCCGCGACCCTTAATTACGGGTCCAGTTCCTGTCATCGTAGATAACGACGATTCTCTTGGCGTAAAATCCGAAAACAATTGCCGATTTCTCAGAATCGTGTGAGTTGTTGCACAATCCAACAAACACTCAATCTCGCCTTGATACATCTACAAAAACAATGTAAATTGAATCAATAGTCTACTTTAGACTTTGGCGAACACTTTAAAGTAAGTGTACTGAAACAATATATCATCACAAAATGAAGTGCATTAAGGCCAATAACATAGCCATGGCAACGACAAAACTTGAGAGAAAGAGATAAGCCGCATTTTTATCACCGAGTATCACCATTGATAATCATAGCCTAGGTCTGAGATTGAGACCGGACACCGTCGTAGGTGGCGTGGCCGAGCCAAGACCGAGGCCAAGGCAAAGGCCGGGGCCAAGCCAAAGCCGAAGCTGTGGTAAGGCCAAAGCTACCCAGAGGCCGAGCCGAAGCAAGGCGAGTGGTGAGAGTCGGTCAGGCATTGAGGCAATGCGATGCGACGGTTGAGCTAAATCCGAAGCATGACGAGTCCGAAGACACTTCGTTGCCGAGCCATTGATGCAAAAGTTGCATTTGTTCGATAGGCTATCGATTGTTGGTTTCAAAAACCGGATTCGGTGCTGAGCCAAGCTGGCGATTGGCCATGGCGAGTGAGGCCTAGCGAGTCGTGGCCAAGCGCTTAGGCTTTGGCGAGCGAGGTTTGGCGGATCGCAGCCAAGTTGGCGGATCGCTGATCGCGGATCGCGGATTAGTTGGCGAATAGACATGGCGAGCGAGGCCTGGCGGATCGCGGCCAAGTTGGCGGATAGCGGATCGCGGATCACGGATCGCGGATCTCGGATCGCGGATCGTGTATCGCGGTTCGCGGATGGCGTATCGCGGATCGCGGATGGCGTATCGCGGATCGCGGATCTCTCCTGTTGTCTTTTGTGATTTTTCGGATATGAGTTAACATCACCAGAATTTTGGTGAACTCAAAATGATTATGCCATTGAGAATTGGACGCATTGAACCAATTTTGCTTTCAGGGATGTAAAAATCTCAAATCATTCGTAGAATAAGATAGATTTTATTGATGACAACTCAAAAAATACATCAAGGTTGTTCTAAATAGAACGACTTATCGAACAAAGTCGTGATTTATTGACTATTTTGTCAAAATAACAATCAAAATCAAACTTGAACATGTATCTCATGACCTAAGTCAAATACTTATTCATAGTCTGGAGTATCATACTCCTGAGTCCTACGTTTCTTGGTAGGTTGGAAGTCATCGATGGCGAAGTTCGTATTTTCCTCATCGTATACTTCTTCCTCAAAGTCTCCTACATAGTGTGCTTCTTGTTCTATGTATTGTTTGTGTTTCTTGTAAGCGGCTTGAATATCTCTGCTTGCTATGCAATCGCGTTGGAGATGATTCATAGAACCACATTTGAAGCAAGGAGCCGAAGCATTGTTCGGCGGATGGCCACCACGCCTGGGACCGGAACCAAAACTGTTCCTCCCTCTGGGAGCGGCGGCTCTGCCATCATCCCTTGTCCAAGAAAGCGGTCGGCCACGGCCGACGCCTCTTCTCCCTCCTCGTCCGCCACGTATTGCTCTTGGCGTACGTGGTGGCGGTGCTTGACGTTCATGAGGTTGATGCTTCTGCTTAAAAGCTTTACCACGGGCTTGATGAGATTCCGCAATGAATTTCGGTCCTCGAGGCCTCTTATTGGTGGTAAGAATCAACTCATGGTACCTCTCCTTTCTCTGAAGGACATTCATCAAATCGCTGAAGGTTTTGATAGTGCCTTTCTCGCGGAGATCGCGGTACTGATGCGACAACATGGACGCAGATTCTGGGAACGTCGTGAAAGTCTTCTCCATCATATCATCATCGGTCTTTTCGACCCCACAAAAGCTCAAATCAGATTGCAAGTTTAGCATAGTCTGATGATATTCCTGGATGGAATCAAAATCCAGTAAGCGGATTTGCTCCCAATCAGACATGAGGTCTGGGAGTTGTGCGTCATGCACATTGTCGAAGCGGTCCTTGAGGATATCCCATAGCTCTTTGGGATCAGTTTTCCTCAGGTATTGCTTCTTGAGCGTTGGATGGATATGGCGCCTGAGAAACATCAGGGCTTGTGCTTTCTGTTCAGGAGAAGCGTGTAAGCTTTCATCCTCAGGAGGGTTGATGGTGGCAGTAAATCTTTTACCAATGAAAGTGTTCTCAACATCTGAGACCCACCTCTTGTATTCCTTGCCTTGGACATCCAAGATGTCAAATTCTGGACGCTGAGTGTCAGCCATCTACAGAACACAAACAGGGAGACGTTAGTATGTTTGAATACTAATCAAGTTTGATTGTTCTTTTAGAACAGTGCCAAGATATATCATGGTCACATAAATCGATGCTTAACGTGACTTCAAGTCACAATCGATATCTTCCCTTTGTTTTCTTTCCAAAAAAAAGAATAATACGTTATGGTTCACAGTGACATCACAGTCACAAGCATAACGGTGGCCGGTAACATCACAGTTACCCCAATAAACGTTGGCACCGGGGTGACTAAATCCCCGTATGCCGTCCCGAGAAGCGATAGAATCGGGATGAAGAAGCAGGGACACGGAAAGGTCCCGGAAGAAAACAAAACCCAACTATTGAAATTTTCATAAGCGGGAACGTTTATAAAAATATTTACCTCTTCAAGAGAAGCTTGATCGAACGAAACTTGACTCTTGGGGAAGCTTGTTTTCTTCGATTTTTCTTGATTTCTTCTTAACCACGAATAAGGGTTCGCGGATCGCTTGCTTGGCTTGCGAGCAATTTTGATCTTCTGGTGGATGCGTGCAAAAAGTAGCACGCAAGGGAGAGCTGCTGGCGAGCGGGTTGTCTGCCTAGAGGCAGAGGAGAAGTAGTACGCGAAGGTACAAAGCGGCAGGCGAGCAGCGCAGATGCTGCTGAGAAGAGGCCGACGGTGCCGAAGGGAAGAATCGGCGGCCGACGGTAGGTTAGGGTTTCGAAAAAAATCGGAATTAGGGTTTCTAGGGCTTATTAGACGGGAGGCTAGAGCAATGTGCTGATAACGTGTTGTAGGAGAAATAGATTGATAAATCTCTCTGTGTTTATTCATTGATAAGGAGGCCTTTATATAGGCATTACATCAAGTATCCCTGGCGAACAGGGATTCCCTATCTAATAGAGTATCTAGACTACAAGTCTTATTAGGACAAGACACACCACGGAAGTTACGGAGTTAACCTTCCTTGAACAACCTGTCAATTATCATATTTGCCTTTCTGTTAATAGCAATCATAGCTATGGACCTACGGTTACGTTTTGGACTATCATTGACATGTGATCTACAACATTGCAAAATATTAAGGGGATATCAGACCAAATTATCTTAACCATTCAATCAGGACATATCTGGACATCAATAAAAATTCACAAGGGATAAATTTTGTGCTATTTTATACTACAAAGAATTTAGAATGGTGTTATTAACACACCCAATATTTCTATTCACACACCTTATGTGTTTTTCTATCATTATATAATGTTATTGATACACCATTTTTCTCTATTCTTTCACCCAATTGAAGAACAATACATTTAGAAGAGTGTGTGAATAGAGATTGTAGGTGTGTTAATAGCACCAATCAGAATTTATAGTGTATTTGGATGTTTAAAGTTTTAAACAGCGATAAGTGTGGTCTATGAATCACCATTGTATTGATATTGTCTAAACTTAACCACATTTAATGTGTTGAGTTTAAATCACAAATAGTCTTAGTACAATTTAGTATTATTCATGCACTTATAAGTTACATTTTTTGTCACTAACATGATAGTGGAATCTTTCCTCTCTAACACGCCCCTCACGTGTTGAGTTTAAATCACAAATAGTCTTAGTACAATTTAGTATTATTCATGCACTTATAAGTTACATTTTTTGTCACTAACATGATAGTGGAATCTTTCCTCTCTAACACGCCCCTCACGTGCAGCCTAACTTTTAGGTCTGCATGTGAAACAAATTAACAAATTAATTCTCACATTAGGATATAAAAAACTAAGATCTGGCTGTTGACAAATAAAAATTTAATGAATAAAATATTCGTTAAATTATTAAACAGCTGTCTGGACTCAATAAAAGTTTATACGTAGCTCATAAGTAGACAAAATCAACAAGATTATGAGAATTACACGTGGTGACACACAAGTGGGAAATCGGTAATAAATTATTTGATTCTGATTCGAATTAATTATTAAATGTCATTAGACAATCAGATATCAATTAACATAAATTGATTATCTACATTTTGGTCTAACATTTAATTAAATCGGTCAAACTCCTTAAGTAGTCATAATTAAATCAATTGTTAAAACTGATTGATTTAGTTATGGAAATTACTATATCTAAATTAATTAATCAATTTTGATTGATTTGATTATGTTACTAAGGAAATAAAATCAATTCAACGTCAAAAATGTATTCCATACATGGAGCGGCCTTGACAATATAAATACTCTCTTCAAAATCAAGAGAAGAACTTCGGCCCGAGAGAGCAAAATCACTCCTAAGAAAAATCTGAAGTCTTCAAAACCACCGAAGAACCACCAAGCTTCCAAGTAGCGAGTTCTTCACCAAATTCCAAATCACATCAAATTCAAAGTCTCAAGAACCACCAAGCTTCCAAATAGCGAGTTCTTCACCAAATTTCAAATCACATCAAATTCAAGGTCTCAAGAACCAAGCGTCGATCGCCCTTGAGTCAAACACCACATTCGAAGATAGAATTAGAGGAGTTCACAAAGATTTGTAACCCACATTTGATTTATTAATAAAATTATATTTTATTTGTACACGTGTCTGCATTCGATTTGTTTTGAGATTCTCGTGTTTACAAATTGGCACGCCCAGTGGGACCTCTTTGCCTCTCATCTCCTTCTTCGAAGAGATTTCAAATCTGTTCGAGCAATGGCTTCCAACAATCAAGCCATCCTGATGAAGAAATCAAAATCAACAAACTCGGCTTCAAGCAATGAAGCAAACCCGACGAGAAAATCCAAACCAGCAACCTCGAGATCAAGCGGCGAGTCCACCGCTCATGTTACTCGGAGTATGGCGAAGACTCAACCCGTAACATTCGTGGCTCTTCCTGCCAAGTCTCGCCAACCATTTATCACCCTAGAAAGTCTAGGGGCAAGGGAGCATGTCTCTCAGAGTGAGGAGGGGCAAGCCTCAAAAGAAAAGGAGGCAAGGGATCAATCTCCCCCACCTGTTCTTGAAGTTCTTGAGGATGGACATGTCTCTGACGACAACTCAAGTACAGCATCATACCATGGAAGTTCTGATGTTGATGGCGAAGACGCCCTTGGGTTCCCAACTGATTCCACACATCCCATCATGCAAGTCATGATGACAGGAGCATCCTCCATTGAAGAGCAGGTTGCCAATCTAATAGCGACGGTCGAGAAGCTCACCCAAACGGTGGAGGAGAAGGATATGCAAATCGCTGAGCTCTATAGCAGACTCGAGAAAAAAAATGATGAGGACTCTACCAAAGACACACGAGGGAGAAGGAAATTGAACGACAGACAAGAGGAAAGCTCCAAGAACAATGAAGGCTCTCTCGGCTCCATGTCCTTCCAACAATTGCAGGACATTATCACCAACTCAATCAGGGCTCAATATGGAGGTCCTTCTCGTGATTCCCTCACATATTCCAAACCTTACACCAAGAGAATCGATAGCTTGAGGATGCCATTGGGGTATCAACCGCCGAAGTTTCAACAATTTGAAGGGAAGGGCAATCCGAAACAACACATTGCTCATTTCGTTGAAACATGCAATAACGCTGGAACAGAAGGTGATCACCTCGTCAAGCAGTTTGTTCGATCCTTGAAGGGCAATGCCTTCGAATGGTACACGGATTTAGAACCTGAGTCTATCAACAGTTGGGATCAAATGGAGCGCGAGTTTTTGAACCGTTTCTATAGTACAAGGCGTACGGTAAGCATGATGGAACTCACTAGCACAAAACAATGGAGGGAGGAACCTGTCGTTGACTACATCAACAGGTGGCGTTCACTTAGCCTTGATTGCAAGGATTGATTATCAGAGGTGTCCGCGGTTGAAATGTGTATCCAAGGCATGCACTTTGACTTGCTGTACATCTTGCAGGGCATCAAACCACGAACTTTCGAAGAGTTGGCTACACGAGCACATGATATGGAGCTAAGCTTAGCTAGCCACAAAGGAAAGAAAGAGTCCATCATTGATCAGCAGAAGGACAAAGTCTTCGGGAAGGTCGACAAAACTGCAAAGAGGCCTACTGAAGAATCCATGGCTGTTAATACCGCTCCTATCAAAATCTCTACACGAGATAAGAAGGAAGTCAAGAAGGCAGAACCAACTTCTACCTACAATAAGACAACCAATAACTACGATAGGAGGAAACGCACATTGAAGGATATGGAGCAAAAAACGAACCCTTTTCCAGATTCTGACGTAGCAGACATGTTGGAGGATCTACTCAAGAACAAGGTTATAGACCTTCCAGAGTGCAAACGCCTGGAAGAGATGCATCGCGTCAATGATCCGAGGTATTGCAAATATCATCGCATTGTTAGTCATCCAATCGAGAAGTGTTTTGTCTTTAAAGATTTGATAATGAGTCTTGCTAGACAAGGAAAGATCGAATTAGACGTTGACGATGTTGCAAAGGTCAATTGCACTACCATTGCATCTGGGTCATTCGAGCCGTTTCCATTGCTTTCTCATTCAATGAAAGAGGAGAACCCGAAAGCTTAATCAGCTTCACGTACTTCGGCGTTTGACCGCATTCGTCCAAGTGGCCAAAGCACGACGTTCGAGCAAGTTAGTGAATTAAGAGAGAGAGTCTCAATTTTCAACCGTGTTGACACGCAAGCAAATCGAAGATCAGTCTTCAGTCGCATCAATAATGCATCCACCCAGGCTTCAGTGTTCAACAGGTTGACATTACCTAAAACTATTAGCAACGAGTCAAATCAAACTCCACGAAAATCTGCACTTGAAAGAATCCAAGCACCCAAAGCGCTTCAGAGTAATAAAAGAAAGGGGAATCAGGATCAGGTGGAGAGCAAGGAAATCAGAAGCTTATTCCATCACGCATGAAGAGACGTTGCGAATTGAAGGTGAGCTCCACAGGTCAACTTAAGGTGAAACAACATACCATCATACTCACTGGCCAAGTTGAAAAAGGAGACACTGGTGTTTGTGATGAGGATGACATTGTTCAAACCGCTTATCATATCACGGTGGCAGAAACAGAGACTTTCGAGGAAGATGATCAGGAGAATTCCGAAAGTGAAGTAGGTGAGGTTCCTCCTAAACTCAAAGATCCGGCAAGCCGCTATTGATGAAAAATGCTCCTGGATTGCACGAGCCTAAACTGCACCCAAAAAAAAAAAATTTAAAAATTAAAAAATTAAAAAAATTAAAAAAAAAAAAGCCCTTGAACTACGTGATGACTTGATTCCTTCTTTGGAAGGATACGTAGGCAACTTGAGAATAACATTCTTAAGTTCAGTCACATAAAAAAAAAAAATAAGGGTTTTGCCACCAATAAAGTAAAATTCTTTATTCCATTATTAATAAGTTCTTATTGTCAAAATTTGACTTATTACAATGCAATGGAAGAAAAGACAAAAAAAAAAAATCAAAGAGGACGGAGATAACAGAAGAAGTCTCTCTCAAACTCAGAAGCCTCCCAAACCTGTGAAAAATCAACAAGCTGCCAAATAGCTGATTCCTTCACCACCCTCAAGCCTAGAAGCTGTTGAAATCCTGAAGACTCAAGCAATCAAATAGGCGATCTCTTCACCAACTTCAAGGCGAAGGACGATCACCACGTGACACCGCTCATGGCTCAAACCCGATCAAGATCAAGCCTCCAAGGCCCGTGGCCAAGATTTTCCACAAGTCTACACCAAAGCGAAGGTTCTACCAAGTTTTTCAACAAGTTCGTGGACAATCAACAAGCACCAAACACACGTGCCGATTCATCCCCGCCATCAAAGCCTCGTGGCCCAAATCCGATCAAGATCAAGCCTCAATGGCCCTTAACGAACCGTCGTTTTCAAGCCTTCGACGACGCAAAACTTCCATCAAGATCATTATCATCATCCTCGTTGGAGAATCAACAAGCACACATGCCGATTCGTCCATCATCAAAACAAAAGAACACTTGCCACGTGAAACCGCTTGTGGCCCAAATCTGATCAAGATCAAGTCGCTATGACCCTTGATCAAACTATCTTCCACAAATCGTCAACACACGACTAGAAGTCCTAATCAAAACCATCACATTCAAGGGTGACGAGCACTTGGTCTTGCTGATTTGTATACAGATTCTGTACTAGCCAAGCGTTAAGTACATATAGTCTTCTGCGAACAAGTAAGTTTTGCTGAGTCGTATTGAACAACGCTAGTCATCAGACACTCAAACTTGCCTTTGATTGTTGAAGGATCGACCCCATAAAGACTGAGTCCCTCAACCAACAAATTAAGCTCTTCTTGCTTAGAAATAATGGTATGTGAAGAATCTTGCATGATCATATGTTCAATTTGCTCACAAATTTGGGTGGCCGCTTGAAAAATGATCGAGCGAAGTTTTTCATTTGCATCCATGATACCAGCTCCACCAATGGAGGCTTCAGAGAAAGCTACATGACATGAGGACCTCAGAGGATTCATTTTTGCTGATAAACCCACTCCACTTTACGGAGCTGTTGCACACTCAATCGGCGAGAAGTGCGAATGACTCCTGAGAAGCGCTTTGGTCATGATGTGCCAACTTCAACAACAACGCATCCGCGCTCCGCTTCTCATTGCTGGACTTTGACGGTTGAAAGGTGGCTAATTGACGAGTTGCGACGTGAGTGCATTGGGGAATGTGAGCTGAATCGTCATAAGGAGGCTTCTCAACAGCATGTGGCCTGGTAAGTGAAGAGTACACATTCAAGGTAGTGTCGTTGGTTTGGGTGTCTTCAGCATCTTCAAGGATAGTGATGGTGCCCCTCCTGAAACACTTAACGACGTCCACCATGCCGAAAAGTACATGCAAAGCCTAAACACTTTGAGTGATTACTTTCACGTCTATGAGGTGAAAGCAACCAAGTGGTTAGGTCGTCCGCGTTCTTCAATCGTCTCCTGAAATCGCATACGCGAAGCTTAAACACTTTGAGTGATTACTTTCACGTCTATGAGGTGAAAGCAACCAAGTGGTTAGGTCGTCCGCGTTCTTCAATCGTCTCCTGAAATCTCATACGCGAAGCCTAAACACTTTGAGTGATTACTTTCACGTCTATGAGGTGAAAGTAACCAAGTGGTTAGGTCGTCCACGTTTTTCAATCGTCTCCTGAAATTGCACACGCGAAGTCTAAACACCTTGAGTGATTACTTTCACGTCTATGAGGTGAAAGTAACCAAGTGGTTAGAACACCGGCGTTCTTCAAACGTCGTCGAAATCCTAAAACGACCGACAAAAAGAGCAAAACAAAATGAGATTGAAAAAAAAAAAATATATTGCTGGCAGTAGGCTGTCGAGTCTATCAGCCCCATTCCAAGAGATGGAAAGGTATATGAAGAAAAAAAAAAAAAAAAAAAAACCATGACGCCACCATCATGACGCCATGAGAGCACGTGAAACCACCTCATCCAAGTGAAATTCTGATCAAAGCATAGATCAACCATCAATTATATATTTGATTAAAGCATGAATCAATTATATATGATCAAACCCAGCCATCACTTTATCCTACTGCCCCAAAGTCTTTTCATTCAGTTTTAAAGGAAAAGGAGTGAGACAAGTTCCTGGCAACTAGACAACACAAAAAGAAAAAAACAGAAAAAAATTAATATAATAAAGAGTGGTGTGCTTATGCGGGTAAGGGATAGAAAATACCGCTACAGCAGTCTCTGCTACCCTTGTTGGTGTCTGGTCCTTTCTGCTATATAGGAAATTGGGGGCAAACTGCGACACATAAATCCAAAGAACCACAACATAAAAAAGGGAGGCTGTGAGATCAACCTAAAAGAGACCGTGCTGAGATGAGAAGAGTCTTAAACGTGACCCTTTTTATATTGGTTGCTAGGGTTTTCTGTATAAGAAATTTCCTAGTCGAGGCTTGGAAAATATGGGAAGAATGGAAGGTTATCCCGCCATATGGCTCCAAATCACTTAAGGATTTATGGTTAAGTTGATGGCTGCATATTTCATTCAAAAATACATGGGTTCTTTCCATACAAGTATGGTGGGAATATTCCCACTTAAGGCCTTGGGACTTACTTGATTGGAACCTTTCATGCAAAAAAAAAAAAAAATGTTTCAATCAATCAAATCAAGGACTTTAGTCCTCTCCATCAAATTTGGATTCTTTATAAATATATGGAATCCCACGAAAATAGTCTCTACAATTCTGAGAGTTCCACAACTTTTAGACCTCCATCAAATTTGAAAAGCCATTGCAAAATTCAGGAGTTTCTACAAATGCAAGGAAACTCCTCGAGTAATTCCAAAATTGGTTAAGTCAAGTTCTAAACTTCAAGTCACGCCTTCGACGCAAGATGGCCGCATGTCTATGACGTACCTTGAAGTGGGGGGCATTTGTTGACAAATAAAAATTTAATGAATAAAATATTCGTTAAATTATTAAACAGCTGTCTGGACTCAATAAAAGTTTATACGTGGCTCATAAGTAGACAAAGTCAACAAGATTATGAGAATTACACGTGGTGACACACAAGTGGGAAATCGGTAATAAATTATGTGATTCTGATTCGAATTAATTATTAAATGTCATTAGACAATCAGATATCAATTAACATAAATTGATTATCTACATTTTGGTCTAACATTTAATTAAATCGGTCAAATTCCTTAAGTAGTCATAATTAAATCAATTGTTAAAACTGATTGATTTAGTTATGGAAATTACTATATCTAAATTAATCAATCAATTTTGATTGATTTGATTATGTTACTAAGGAAATAAAATCAATTCAACGTCATCAATGTATTCCATACATGGAGCGGCCTTGGCAATATAAATACTCTCTTTAAAATCAAGAGAAGGACTTCGGCCCGAGAGAGCAAAATCACTCCTAAGAAAAATCTGAAGTCTTCAAAACCACCGAAGAACCACCAAGCTTTCAAGTAGCGAGTTCTTCACCAAATTCCAAATCACATGAAATTCAAAGTCTCAAGAACCACCAAACTTCCAAATAGCGAGTTCTTCACCAAATTCCAAATCACATCAAATTCAAGGTCTCAAGAACCAAGCGTCGATCGCCCTTGAGTCAAACACCACATTCGAAGATAGAATCAGAGGAGTTCACAAAGATTTGTAACCCACATTTGATTTATTAATAAAATTATATTTTATTTGTACACGTGTCTGCATTCGATTTGTTTTCAGATTCTCGTGTTTACACTGGCCTCCATCGGCCACTTGATGACAATCCAATCGAAAACCTTCCGATAACAATAGATTGAAACCCAAGTCGGGCCATGACAGATTGGAACCGAAACTCAGGCCCATGACAGATTGAAGAGCAACTGGACAGAGATCCTTCCTCTAATGCCATGTTAAACAGTAGCAAGTGTGACATGGCCTATCGATCACCATTGTACCGATATTGTCCCAACTCAACAACTTTTAAAGTATATTTTATTTGTCATTATCCTGATGTTGGATCTGTCTTCTCTAACAACAAAGGTCAGGAGAGTTTGAATCCAGTTCAACATCTAATGCAACAATTAATCAAACTATAATTTGAATCTTATTCAACATCTAATGCAACAATTAATACAAAAAGAGTTTTGACATTTTATGCAACCCAAATCTTTCAACACATCACGAATCCACAACATCTCACGAACTTCATATGTCATATCTCGAAACTCTGCTTCAACGCTTGTTTTAACAACCTTATGTTTCTTACTACGCCAAGTAACTAGATTTTCTTCAACAAAAGTGGAGCATCCTGTTGTACATCATCTATTAGTTTAATCACCAGCCCAATC
>OY821763.1:36831110-37013305 GCA_963682095.1 Potentilla sterilis
CTGACCCTAAATCCGGGCCGGGCCGAAGTTGGGCTTTGCGGGCCTGTTATAGCCGACGAAGTCTGAATGTCGTCGCCTATAGTATGAATATCGTCGGCTATACTTCACGCGCTCAGCAGCCGTCAGATCTCCCACATCCAACGGCGGACAATGAAACGGCGCGGATCGCAATAGTTTAGCCGACGAATTTAAGTATTTCGTCGGCTATTCTTTGGTCAAATTGCAAAGTCAAACCTCTAAACGCTTTAAAACGGCAATTGGCCCGTCTAAATGACGTTTTTTTGCCTGACCTTCAACAGAGAATAGTTTCAAATCGATGCGACGCAACTAATCGTAAAAAAATTTTCCTCAAAATATTTACCGACCGGCAGGCTACCCATAGGAAAACGGAAGTAAAAAACAGCTAACCGCAACATTCGGCACACAGATTTTTTCGGAATCTTCTCATTTTTCAACCGCAGACGTATTTCAATATTTCGGTCGTATCTTATTTCACGACACATTTGCATTTGAAGGGTCTACGTATAGTAACTATTTGAAACTATACATTCACTTAAACACTTAGTAAACAAGTTAAGGAACATTAGTGCATATGTTCCGATTTTGAATCTAAAAGTTTGGAAAATCTATTCCAACCGTCAGATATCACCGTTAAGATGAAATACATGTATGAAAAAAATTCCAACTACATCTGACAACGTTAAAGGCTCGATCGGGACGGTCAAACTATAAAGTCAAACCTCTAAACGCTTTAAAACGGCAATTGGCTCGTCTAAATGACGTTTTTTGGCCTGACCTTCAACAGAGAATAGTTTCAAATCGATGAGACGCAACTAATCGTATAAAAATTTTCCTCAAAATATTTACCGACCCTCAGGCTACCCATAGGAAAACGGAAGTACAAAACAGCTAACCGCAACATTCGGCACACAGATTTTTTTGGAATTTTCTCATTTTTCAACCGTAGACGTATTTCAATATTTCGGTCGTATCTTATTTCACGACACATTTGCATTTGAAGGATCAAGCCATGGTTTCGGTCAACATCCGGGCCAGGGGTTATAGCCGACGAAGTACAGGTCGTCGGCTATACTTTAGCCGACGACCTTCAACATTTTGTCGTTAGCCGACGACTTGCATATTAAATTACCCAGAATGGGCATTATAGCCGACGAAGTATGGTCCATTTCGTCGGCTATAACGCTTATCTCTCTGAAAATTTGCCATTTAGGGCCTGAAAATTGCCTATTTCACCTGATAAATTCCTGAACATCGCACAAACAATTCAATACAATTTCCCATAAACTCGGAAAACGGTAATTAAGGACGAAAAATGGTGGAGGATACATGCATGTACCATCGTACACAAATACATACATAAATAGTATAGTAAGGATGATAATTAGAATCATCCTCATCACTTGAGTCAGACGTAGTATAGTAGTTAATATCTGGCAACCGGTGCTCGTACTCGTCGTCTGAGTCATCGTCTGCCTAATATAGACGATTCGGATTAACATCATACATGGGCACCTGACCCCTAGGAAGTCGAACCACTCTGCCCGGCGTCACATTATTATCGCTGATGGTGGAGGATTCCGGAATGTCGCCGGCGTCCGACTCTTGGTATGCGGTCGCTTCTTGACACTCTGTGCTCACACCAAGTGTGGTAGCACTGTATATGTCTCGCTGAGACACATGGTTAACTACCTTCCACGTGCCTTTGTTCAATGGATCGTCAAGATAAAAGACCTTTTTGGCCGCGGTGGCGAAAACAAAGGGGTCATCTTCATACACACTAGTGGCGGTATTCACCGAAAGTATGCCGTACTGATCGATCCTTATGCGGTGCGGCCTAGTATCAAACCATCGACACTTGAACAAGTGGACTTTCATGCGGTTCCCATAAATGAGTTCAACAACTGACTGTAGGACACCGTAATAATCCACGCCCCCTCTGCACCATCGACCATCACCCCACAATTCTGTGTTTGGCGTTCCCCGTCTCTAGCTTCACATATATACTTAACACCGTTGACATCACACATTGGGCGTACTGTGGAAGATATCGGCTTCATCGACAACAACCTCAATTCCTCTGAGTAATTTCTATGACCACCCTTCGCAGCCACTTGCATCAGCTGAAAAATATAACTCAAATCACTTGGTGTGTTTATGATTAAAGAATAGGGAACTGTAAAAGAAAGCCATCTAATATATATATTTATACACTTACCCATTGTGGAAAATAGTCTGCAAACGTAGTGTTGTGGTACTCGAGATCACCGCGAACTTCCTTGCAGGTAAGATGGGTTCGTTTCCAATATTGTACCTCCGGACAGTTTATTAGAACCCACCAGTGGGCAATCCCTACCTCATGGTCAGGCAACTTGTCCACACCCTTCTTCTTGAAGCTTCCGTATGGTACAACATCGTTGGCGATGATAGATAGGTTGAACTCGGGGTCATCTCGACTTGGATGTTGTGGGGGGTCCTCCATCGCTCCCAAGTACAACTTGGCGTACGTTACACACTCATGCGCAATGTAAGCTTCAGCAATACACCCCTCAGGCGCAGATTTATTGTGCACATATTTCTTGTAGTCTCCAAGTTGTCTGCAAGGTTAACAAGTGCATGTTAAGAGCATGCAACTTTTATTTAAAAACATGTATAAATCAAATTTATGAATAACATGTACCTTTCGATGGGATACATCCAAGTGTAGTGTACGGGACCGGTAAGCAACAATTGTTGGGGAAGATGGATCATCAGGTGAGGCATGATATCAAAGAAGTTTGGGGGAAATATCCTCTCGAACTTGCACAAGATAAAAACGATTTCCTCATGCATTCTCATGAGGTCTGATTTTCTAACTTCTCTAGCGCATAACTTTTGGAAGAATCTTGACAACGCCACCAACGGCTCAACCACTTCATCCTCCAAATACGCTCGAATGAAAATAGGGAAGAGGCGTTGAAGCAGTACATGGCAGTCGTGACTCTTCAATCCGTACATCTTGTTGTCTCGGTAGTTAACACACTTGCTTATGTTACCCGCATAGCCATAAGGATACCTGCATAGCCATTAACAACAATTAGATTTCATGCATATATAGTCGTCCAACAACAGATGGATTCTTTAGGGAATACATGCCTAATAAAAAGTTACCTGACACTACTCAGCCATCCAAAGATTTTATGTTTCTGGTCCCTGGTGACGGTGTAAGGAGCTTGGGGCATTTTGCTCCTGCCCTCTCTCAACCACAAATGGTCCCGCAGTCCCATATTTCTCAGATCAACGCGTGCCTTGGGGGTGTCTTTTGTTTTCTTCTCCCAATTCAAAACTGTGCCAACCACGGCTTCACCCACGTTCTTCTCTATATGCATGACATCCAGGTAGTATCTGATAGCCAACCTGGCCCATAAGGAAGTTCTCATAAGATGCTCTTGTGTGACCATAACCTATACCGATCGGGCCTCTCTGGAATCGTGCGCAACACATCGGGATGATTGCTAAGCGGACCAAAGTCATACTCATTCAACACTGCCAATATTTCTTCCCCTGTCCATTGCTCGGGTGCCCAGCCCCTTTCTTCAGTCCCATCAAAAGCCTGTGCATCGTCCCTAAATGGATGGTCATGCGGAAGCCAACAACGGTGACGCATCTGGACAATCTTGCTGCAATGAGGACTGGAGCAATCAACAGTCATGCACTCTGAACAAGCCCTGTAACCCCTGGTGACGCTGTCGGACAACATACCCCTCCCAGGAAAGTCACTGATCGTGCCAACAAGCATGTCACGCATTCGGAACAACTCATTTTTGAACCGGTCGTAGACCAGGTGGCCTTTCAGACTCAAGTACCGAAGCTCCTCAATTACGGGTCTCAAATACACATCGAGACACTTTTCCGGATAACCTGGGCCTGGAATCAACAATGTGAGCATGTTATATTCCTTCTTCATGCACATCCACGGTGGAAGGTTGTACGGAATCAAAATAACTGGCCACACACTGTACTGAAGCTCTTTCTTGCCAAAAGGGTTGAAACCGTCGGATGATAGCCCTAGCCAAATATTTCGAACCTCTGATGCAAATTCAGGAAACTCCAACACATTCTTCTTCCAAGCCTCTCCGTCGGCGGGATGTCTAAGGGTGTCATCGTCAGGCACATTCCTCTCAGCCCACCATCTCATAGCTTTGGCCGTGAAAGCACACATGAACAACCGCTCAAGCCTATCAATCAGCGGGAAGTACCGAAGTATCTTCACAGCTTTCTTGTTCCCTTTAGGAGTGAACTTATACCGCTCTGTATTGCATACTGGGCAGTATTCAAGATCTGCAAGTCCTTCCCCGTAAAACAGAACGCAATCGTATCTGCATGCATGAATCTTGATGTAGGAAAGGCCGAGATCTTTAAGGATATGTCGCACCTTATGATGACTGGTAGGAAGCCGATGTCCGGGGGGCATCGCCCCACCCCATATCTTCAGCCAATCATCAACCGATTTGACAGTGCCTTTGTTCTCCGTTTTGATCTTCATCACTCCCATGACAGATTCAAGGACAGTCTTACTACATCCGGGGTACAACGGAGTCTGTTGCAATGCGATCAGGTTGTTGTACTTTTCCATACCACTTGTGTTGACCGGTGATCGGGGTAATGGCTCGAGTGGCTCAATATCAGGGAAACACTCCATCTCCGGAGGAGGGAGTTGCACATCGGGTGCTTCATCAAAGACACCGCTCTCACGAGGAAACATATCGTTGATCCAGTTCGTTGTTGGATCATTGGACGAACTCCCTCTCTCGGCAAATTGTCCATGATCATGAGGACCCGCAAACTCTGGTTCACCGTGATAAATCCAATTAGTGTATAGGACCCAAAATCCATATCTAGCCAGGTGTTGCTCCACGGTCTCTATGGAAAAACGTTCTCGTGGGCTGGCACACTTGCACTTTTTACACGGGCAATAATGAAGTGTAGTGTCTCCACAGTTAGCCATCACAAATTCCAGGAAACTCCTAACTCCATCATGATACGCCTGATCCCATCTTCCCCGGGTAATCCAACTCATGTCCATCCTGTAAATTCAATAAATAAATGTAACTATATATAGATATGTATATATGCACGTACTACGTACGTACGTACGTACTAATTAATTAAAAATTTCATCATTACACACATATATATATATATATGTATATATATATATATATACACATCCCTAAATTAATTAAAACATCGTCAATCTCCCTAATTAATTAAACACAATATATTTTTCATATATACCAACAATATATTTTTAATTACAATTAAATTAATTAATATATATACATTTTTTCATCAAATTCATCTAAAATCACCTCTAAATCAACAATCAATCACTGATCTTCAACAAAACTTCAATTATATCTAACCAACATATCAACCCATTAATAATCTCATCTCAACACACACACACACACACATATATATATATATATATATATCAAATTAATCACACATTTATTGTAATTAAACTCTAAATTAACACACCTCTGCATATAACCAACTAAATCAACACACACAGCAATATACGTACCTTTCAAGCTTATGGCCGAGGTTTTGGACGATTTCAGAGCGTTTTCGAAATGTTTTCGACGAATGAGCTCGCTGCTGCAGAATAGATCTGATATAAGAGTTATAGCCGACGAATACCCTCATCGTCGGCTATAACCAAAAACTTTTCGTCGGCTATAGTTATAGCCGACGACTGCCGACGACTCGTCGGCTATAATATTATAGCCGACGATGTGGCCGACGAAATAGTAATTCGTCGGCTATAACCAATTATAGCCGACGAAGTGCTGTTTCGTCGGCCGTTTTTTTTCATATCGTCGGCTATAACCCCTTTTCTGGTAGTGATATCTAAAGAGGTGAAGATAGCTGCTCTTAAAGTCTCTCCCTCCCTAGTGAATGTATCTATTCAAGGTGCTGGTGATGATGATTATGAAGAAGTCCTGTATGGTTGTGGGACAATCATTGAATTTGAATATGTTGATGGAAAACATATTTTCACTATTTTTACATCTACTAGTATGTTGAGGTCTAGTAAAAAAAATGAGGTGAAAGTTGAGATCCACACTCATGTTCAAAATGCTTATCTTATAACATTTGAGTCTAAAAAGTGTTCTTGTGATTGACATTACAACATCGCTACATCGCTACACTAATGATACAAATTAGGTCTTATACACTAAGGATACAAATTAGGTCGCATAGTGGAAGAGAAAAAAAGTATTAGGTCTTATACAACTCAGTTTAATTTCTAATTGGATAAAGAGAAGTGCATGGAATGAAAATAGGTTAGAGGTTACGAAAATCATGGAGTTTGAATGAATTTTAATTAGAGTTCATGTGTTTCAATACTATGATATGCAAAGTCAATCAATTTTTTTCTACGCACTGAAATTACTATGTCTAATGTGTTACGTCTCTAATTTTGTACTTTCAGACCAAATGGTGACTTATGAGTGATATATTATAGTGTCGCTTCTCCATATATCACTACCTGGCCACTAGCTAGTCATCTTATGATTCAACTAAAAATAAATCATGTACAAGAAAATTGTGGGTGTGTGAGTTAGCAACTCATGCATGTACCATATTTCCTACTATTATTTCTCTTAAGTTTAGTAAAAGTGCAATTTTATAAAATAGTTCAATTTATCTTCATTAACCTACTTCACATGTGTTACGTTCTTCAATTCATTTAGTAATCTCAGTATTTACTAATTATTTATTTGTTAACACAAATACCAAGATTATACAATGGGTAAAAGAAAAATCTCAATCTAGAAAATTCAAATGGTAAATTTCAATCTAGAGAGGCTGTGACTCACACCCCCTAAGAGCGACCCCATTTTTTTTCCTATATAAAGCAACTATCCGGGTGTGATAGTCACTCACGCCATTTTCATTGTCCTCTCTGTCCCTTCTCTCTACAACTCCGATCCTGCTCTTTCTCTCTCCTCTCCCAAACCACATTTTTTACCCAAATGGTGTTCACTGTTTCTCTCAAAGAGGTCGGGGGGACGCAGCCCATCTTAGTCAACCCCGGGCACCGCCGTAATCTCTTCACTATCGATGGGGATTCCAGCGAGATACTTTAGGCAAACTATCGATAGTTGAGAACATAATATGTTTATCGAGACTGCCTTGGGTCTCATCAATAGCCACTCTTATAACATCATTTGAACTAAAGTTCTACACTAATAGGAAGTATGTGGTCAACCTTTCACACTTGTGTATGTTTACATATGCTTACAACACAAGTTACACATCCATGTGTATATCCAAAATGAAGGAATTTTGGCGAAAGAACATAGCTAACATCATGAAAATTCCCAAGGAATTCTTGTTTGATAATTAAGATAAGAAGCTTGATGAAAAATGGTTTCCATAATCTTCTTACAGACATGATTGTTCTTGTTTCTATCTGAATCTCGCTGACTCACAGATGTCTGTTGACTTCCGTCGGACTGGACGTGTTCCTGCTCTATAAAACCTTGCTAACTAGGAAGGACCGGTTGGATGCCGGTCGTTTGCACTCCGATGCTTAAGTCAGTAAAGATGGGATTGACAAATAAACAATGCAAGTGGAAAGAGTTGATTGGTGATTACCATTTAATGAAGGTGGTTGGATCAATATAAGGGCTCCAGACTGCTTAGACTGAGGTTATCATTCGATGTGGGATTGGTACCCTCTTCTGCATATTAAAGATATAGCCTGGACCCTTCTCCCTGGGCCTCTCCCACCGGCACTCAGGCCTCTGACTGGACTTTGGACTGTTCGGTCCTGAAGTCCGCGTACTTGGGTCTCTCTTTTTGGTCTTGGTTCGGGTCTGTGAGCCCCGGTAGCCTAACTGTTGCTACCGTTAATAATTCTATTTCTCTATAATCTACAAATTGCTCTACTTTATATATATATATATATATATATATATATATATATATATATATATATATATATATGCTATGGAAGTTAATCCATTAAACCTCTAGAATGAACCGATTACTCTCCACCACACTTATTTAGAAACATGAGTAATTATTGGTAACTTTAATTGTATTACTGATCTCTCTCGCAGCGTTGTATTTAGAGATGTAGAGAGGGAGAAGATAGAACAGAAGCTTAGAACACTCTTAGCACTTTTTGCTTATATTTTTTTTGAATTTATATATACTATTTTTAAGTTTTGGAGAATGAATTTTGTGGTCTTTAGTCTTTACTAGTATAGATTGGTTGCTCTTACTAACTACAAGCTTAGGTATTTTTAGTAAAAAAATCAGCTGTTACGTATTGTTAGTAACAACTATTGTCTTCTAATAATCTTCTTGGCATTCATGTAGTATTCGTCATCATCATCCAAACTTCACAAAAAATGGTGCAACACACTTGTACACTTACTTGTAGGGATCATTCTATGTAACAAATTGTACAAACGAAAAAAATAAGATGAAGACGCTTAATGAAGAAGTTTGTAGGCGGTGGAGAAGTATAAGTGGGTTTGGGGTTGGTCTCGCCTCTATATAGGTTGAGTTTTGGAATGAGTTTAAGCTCTAATATGCAGAGTGTAAGTTGCAGGTTTGTAATGTACAAGTGGGAATTTTTACTTTAATCAGTGGTCGGATGATAATGTTTCTCATGTTACATAAAATGAAGGACTTTTAACGAAAAAACATAGCTAATATCATGAGATTCCCAAGAAATCGTTGTTTGACAATGAAGATAAGAAGCTTGATGAAAAATGGTTTTCTTGATCTCTTTGTGTTTCCGTTCAAACCCGTAAGCCTGACAGAAGCACAATAATAAAGGTTGACACGAAGGTTTATAGTAGTTCGCCATGCCATCGGTGGGCATGACTACGTCCACTTAGAATATACTATAGCCGGCTAATAAGTCATCGGTGTTACAAGGGTGGAATGCCTTGGAACCAACTTAATCCATATCTAAGGGGGGAGCCTTCTATTTATAAGGAAGGAAGGCTCCCTCCTTTACAATGTTTCCAATGTGGGATGCAAACCCACTTTTCCTACTCACGAAGCTATTTCAGGAGCCCGGTGGCACGGCTTCCAAGTGCGGTTCCGGTGATGTGGAACAATGGAGATGTAGTCGGGGTACTGGTCTACCCGATCTATGCCGGAAGTAGGACCTATGACGCCGGTTGCACGGTCTATGAGGTCGCCGGATGTGCTTGGCGGTGCACCATATATATCACTAACAAGTCCCCCAAGTTCCCGAGTAAGAGGCAATCTTACTTGGGGAGTTATCATCATGTATCGCCAAGCGTGGGTGACGACCGAGTGACCTTACCGGGCGCCACCCCCACGAGTCTCCCAACTCCTCAAGTAAGATGGGCTCATTACCGGGCGTTCGAGTGCCGAGTCCCCCCTGTTTCCCGGTGGACTGCCTTGAAGATGCCCCGTTAGATGATTTTGACCGCTCAGTGACACGAACCCGGGACTCCTGGCAGCGGGGCTGGGGGCCTGGGTAGCCCCTCTGTGGCTACTGTCAACAAGTCCCCCAAGTTCTCGGATGTTCCCGGTGGAATGTCGCAAAGGTTGCTTGATATGTACCTCAGAAAAAAAATGAACAATTAATCAGAAATAAAGCTATTTACAACAAGCACAAAGTTGTTATACTATGCTTGTGAACATGTTGACTGCCCGGTGATACGAATGTCACTTGGTGATACGAATATCGCCCGGAGATACAAATGTCATGCATACGGATATTAATTGAACACATAAATCATGATCATGTATAGAATGAAGGCATGCATAGCTTGAAGATGTCATGCATAGTCTTTCGTTGGTGTTGGCTTACTCGTTGGAATGCCTCAGCCGTTGTTACTGGCTCTACCGGTGGAATGCCTCAGCCGTTTTTACTGGCCCTACCGTTGGAATGCCTTAGCCGATGTTACTGGCTTACCATTTCCAGGAGGAAAAATCCCAGAGGATACAACTCGGCCAGTTACAAACGAAAGACGTATGCTATGCACCAACAAGCTAAAAATTACCGATGTAGCAGGTAATCATGCACATTCATTAGCCGGTACAAAAATAACCATGTGTTTAGCACAGTACAACATGCGTATACGGTTATATTGCAGCGGGAAAACTATTAACATACTTGCCAAATATAGAGTACAGTACTTGCATAAAGGTGGAGTAAACATAATTGTAAGAATTAAAGACTTAGCCTTGCTGGAAGTGAGCAGGTTGATTTGCTGCACGGGTTCCCAAAGGAAACTGATGGGTGTCCAGAGAAAAATGATTTCAGTCAAACCCGTGTTGACCTGCCAGACCCGTTGACCGGGTTGACCCGCTAGCTGGGTTGACCGGGTTAACCCGCACTCGCCCCCTTTTTTTTTTTTCTTTCTCTTCTTTCCCGCCCTTTTCTCTTCTTCTTCTCCTTCTTCCTTTTGTTTCTTTCTCTCTCTTCCTGCTGCTTTTGTTTCTTCTGGTGTTCCTTCTCTTTCCCTCTTTCTTCCTTCTGGGCTCCCTCTCTCTCTCCTCTACTGCCCAGTGGAGAGGACTGCGCACCGGAGAAGAGGAAGCCGCACGGGAGTTGACGAAGCTGCACCGGAGGGAGACGATCTACACCGGAGGAGATGACCGACTGGACAGGACCGTACCGGGGAGAAGGGTCGTGGGTCGCTTACACCTACACCCGCACCCGCACTCGGAGAGGCACCGCACCCGTACCGGACCCGCACTCGGAGAAGAAGGCGGCCGCACCGGAGAGGAGGGCGACCTGCACCATATCCGGAGGAGAAGCTGCACCCAGTCACCGCGTCCGGAGGAGAAGCCGGTGCCTGCTGGAGCGGTCGAGCCCGCTGACCGGGGCTCTTTCTTTCTCTTCCCTCCTCTTCTGACTCTTCTCTCCCTCTCTCCTTCTCTGCTGCGGGTGTAGCTGCCGCAGTCCCTCCCTTCCTTTACATTCTCTTGGCATGTCAAAGGGAGACGACCGCACCGGAGGGAGACGTCGGTTTCCGAACCCGCACTGGAGGGGGGAAGATCCGCACCGGAGGGGGGACGATCCGCACGTCACCAGCACCCGGAGAGGAGGAGCCATCGGTGACCGGAGAGGCTGCTGGAGTGTACTGCACTGGTCGTCCAGAAGAGGAGCTCATCGGCTGCTGGAGCGGGAGGCGACCGGAGAGGGAAGAGCGCGGCTGCGAGGGTGCCCGGCGATCCTGCTGACCAGCTGAACCGGGCGGTTGACCCGTTGACCTGGGCTGCCTAGTTTGATTGCTGGGACCCGGCTGCTGGACTGCTGACCAGCCTAACTGGGCTACCTGCCTTCCTGCTGACCTACTGACAGTATATTTTTTTGAACTGTCTCCCGATGGATTGATTAAAAAATGGACTGATCGATCTCTACCCGCTGGTAGAGTAACATAACTTTTCGTATAGATTTCCACAGACGGCGCCAATTGTTTCTGCACAAACCCGTAGGCCTGCAGGAAACCGGTGGATCTCGATGTGATTTCCTCCTGCGAACCCTCCTAACTAAGGGGAATACCGGGCGGGCCGATTTTCTCCTCTCCGATGCCTAAGTTAGTACGTTGGAGCAAATAGATAACTTAAGCGGGAATGATAAGTAGTGGGAGAGTTGAGTTACCTATTAATGAGGGTAGTTGAGGCCCTTATATAGGTGGTCGATCGTGAGGTCAGGTCTTACTCTTCGATGTGGGACTGGTTCCCTTCTGTTCGTACGCAAAGGGGCAGCTAAGGTGACATGTTCGGCAGGCTGGTGTCCCCGGCTCCCGGGCCCCCAGTCATAAGTTAGACTGCTGGGCCTCGGGTCCGGGTGCTGGAGATCCTGCTCCGGGCCTCGGTCCGGCCCCGGGCATGCAAGCTGCGGGTCTGTGGGCCTGTGTAGCCCCTTTGTGGCTACTGTCAACACTTTGAAAACATGGGTTTTAAATACACAAAGCCCCTGTTTTGCGCGTAGGTTATCAGATTTACGTGTAAATCTGTGTGTTTTTCCCTTATTTGCGCGATGAGAAAATGAACCATGAAGAAGGTTGCTGGTTCGTCAGCCTACATCCTTTTTAGGGAGAAGTTAAACAAATACTTTTAAGGTGGAGTTTTCTAATCAGGAATTAGTAATAAAAAAATCTGCCAAAGCTCAATGGAAGAGGATGACTGCTCAGGAGAAAGCACCTTATAAGAAATATGCTTATGTATTGAGAGCTGAAGATGAGAATAAATATCATACCAGGATATACAATGAACACAACCTTTCCACCTTCCCCCCAAACACCACCAACAAGGAGGTCAATACCCTTAAGAGGAGGATGCTCCAAGGCTCCCCTCGTCAATGGTTTCAAATGCTTACTTCAGATCATATTGATTGGATCAAAAATCTAGATATGAAAGGGTTAAGTTGGAAAACTGTTGCTATATATTCTGGGCTTTCTATTGCTCTATTCTTTTACAAAAATGTTGTTTCTGGCCTAGTGAAGGCGGTGTGTGAGACTATTGGCGAGTGTTTCTAATCTTTTATTTTGACGTAGTTCAAAACCTTATTATCTTATGTACTTTAAAAATTTGCTCTAGGCGGAGTCGTATGTTTGATGTTTGCACACTTAAATGAAATATGAGATAGATTTTCTGAAAAGAAAAAAAAAATATTGTTCTACTTCTGTATAGTCTACTAATTGTTCTAATATATATATATATATATATATATATATATATATATATATATATATGCTATGAAAAATAATCCATTAAACCTCTTGAATGAACTGATTATTCTTCACCCTACTTATTTTGAACCATATATATGTAATCATGGGTGACTTTAATTGTATTACTGATCTCTCTGAAAAACTTGGATTACTAAAAAAAACTATAGGGCTACATTGTAGCACACTATTGTTGGAGATTATTGGATTATTGATGAATAATACTAATTTAGTGTGTAATCGAGTGTTACAAAACGGAATGTAAATAAAAAAATAAAAACACTTATTCCTAGGCTCTTCACTCTAGGCTCGTCCGACACTTCGACCCGACAAACACTAAACACTTCTCTGCAAAACAACAAGTAAATGGGTGGATGAGTAAAACCACGCGCTCAGTGAGTGCCCTATGTAATATGTCAGCAAAGCCATGTCATTTTACGCACGCTACAAAATACGTATATCATTTATTTCACGTTGGCCACAATACAATTTGTCACATCGCACAATCCATTCTTAATGGGCATCCTTCAATTTAGTGATCTCCCACGGGCACCTAATGGCCTTCATGCCCTATACAACCGTGTGCCACATCCTTACTTCAGCATAACCCAATTAAAAAGTTCACATATTCAATGACTAGTCAAACAATAGATCCAACACCATAATATATATAATCTCCACATATTTCACTGAGGCTGGGCTCGGTCCCAGACCGGCCACTTTTTTTTCTGGACCGGGACCGGACGGGTGACCCTATTTCCGGGTCGGTTTTTCAGGCAAAATTTTTAGGACCGGCCATAGCCCGAACCGATCAAGGCCCGGATCGGTTTTGCCAGTTTTCGGTCAAGGATTCAGCTCATTCCACAGTTCCATTGCATAACCTGCATTCTCATTTTACTGTAAATTCTACAAAACAATTATATTGTATTCTCAGCTTCCATTCTCAAACACATTCACAAATCATTCGAATAAAGGCATGAAGGTTGATCCACTCCACAACTTGTGTAAAGTGCAATGATTCTCAATGATTCAATGAAACATGAAGTCATGAACTGATGAACCTGAAACTAGATGGTGACACAAAAAAACGAAATAGATTTATAATTAAAGACGAAATCGAAGATAGTGATAATGAAACTCACAGACCAAATCGAAGGTGAGACTGAAATGAGGGAAATCACCTTTGTGGCTTGAAGGCTGAACCACTGAACTGCTGAAGGGTTATGAAGGCTGAAGGCCTGAAGCTGCGATTCCTGCGAACCTGCAATTCGGCCGATTCCTGCGAAGAAAAAGGACCGAAACGGTGAATACTAAGAGCTTAAGGATGTTTAGGAATTAGGACTTTAGGCCTTTAGGAGTTTAGGGTAGTATAGTTAATGACTTAAGGGCTTAAGGTTGGGCTAATTAGCCAATAGCCCAAAATAGATGAACAGTTCGGACTTTCAGGCTTTTAACATCTAAAAAATTTTGGGACTGAGCCGGCTCGGCAAATACAAGACCCGGACCGGCCAGTGAAAAACTGCTAAAATTCATTGTACAAAACCGGTCCGGACCGGCCGGTTTAGCTCGGTTTTGCCAGTTCAACCTGTTCCACAAGGGTTTAGTGCCCAGCCTTATATTTCACAAATAGACATGTTTCACTTGAAAATAGAGAGATATTTCATAAATAGATCAAAAACATTCTTTTCGACTATTTTTAAAAGCATATAAGAATATTTGAAATACATTACATAAACCACTCACCTCGACGAACCGAATTGACACCTAGATCGTAAATCGAGCAACCTAGAAAAAGTCTTCTAGAAATCACCATTGGATCTAAATCCAACCACCATGGATAGAAAAATCGCGTCGATACGAATCTGTAGCCACTCGCGGATTCAGAATCGGAGTTACGGATCAAAAGTTAGGATCCGCAGAAGTTTCGTCACAAATCTAATAAAATAATAATATCTAGAGAGAGAAAATGAGGAGACAGAGATAGTTAATCGGCAGAAATGGAGAGAGAGAGAGAGAGAGAGAGAGAGAGAGAGAGAGAGAGAGAGAGAGAGAGAGAGAGATGTTGGCCAGCCTATATATAAGACATGAAAACCAATGAAAATGTGAAATGTCAAAATCTAACATTTCCACCTACAAGCTTCCACCACATGTCACATCAGCACAAAGTCATCTCTCTCCATTTGACAAGTGGCAGATGACAAGCCAGAAATATGGCATCATCATCAGCTGATCCTAACCAGATGCCACGTGGCAGAGTACAGCCAATCCGAGCTTGCCAGTCATCACATGATAGAATTTCGAGTAAACTTTGAAAATTCGCTAAAAATAGCTCAGAACTCTGAAAAATTCGCCGTAAAATGCGACGAACTCGTGACGACCTCTACTTTCTATTTCTTACAATAAAAATAGAATTTGACTAACTTAAAAAATCAGGATATTACAGTCTTGGCTAAGGTATTGATGTGTTCGGAAGAATGGCCGCCATATTCGATGACGATGGCAGCCCCTAGGAAGAAGCTGCTCATATGCGATTGTATTTGGAGTTGGTTTCTGGATTTTGGTGAAAAGGTGAAGAACACATATCATGTTGAGGCAAGCCCTAACGCCAAAGGCAAAAGATTTAGGCCTCAGGTTTCTTAGCCTGAGCATTTAGATGTAGTCTAATTTTCCTAATTTTAAGTATCCTAAGTGTACACCAATTGAGGTCTTAGACAGCTTATGTTCCAGGAATTTGGTTTTTAGATTACTTCTTATGTTGCAGGCTCGTTTTTTGAGAGCCTAGTGGTAACTGTCATGGTGCTTGTAGCCTCCATACATGAATTTCTTTGTATGAGGACGGCATATGATGTAATTGTGCATTCTGTGCATTGATTCAGCAATACAATCTTTAGTAGTTTCAAAAAAAAAATTGGTGGTGAGATTTGCTTGATTAATAAAGATATGCATATGCTTATCTTAGGAGCCCCCTCCTATTTTAGGCTTCATTCTAGGGTATGCAACATAGTGATTGCTTAGGTTCTACTTCAGTAGTTTCAAATAGTTCAATTTTAGCGTATCCCATGAAGATGAAACGTGTTCATGTTGTTCTCTCTCTAATTTTCTCAACTATATATCCTTTTTTTTTTTCCAGAAAGAACGCTAGCCTTATATTGATCATATGAGAGAGAACAACATGAACACGATCCACTCTCACGGATTACGTTAAAATCAAACTATAAAACCTAACAATCTCTATATTGCAGATCCTAAAATGAGACTCAAAGAGTAACTAGCACCTATTAGATTAACTAACTTATTGTAGGACATCTAGGTCCACCCTACGCAAAAGGGGTTTCCACATGTTCAAATTAAATACTCAAGCTACATCCTGAAAAGGCCCAGAATCTCGAAAACAAAGAGGCGTCGTTGAATATCAGAAATTGGTATTCAAATAGACTTCTTAATTATGGTATTAATCATAAATTACTATTTAGATATATTAGGATTCTTGAGCGAAAAATCATGCAAGATAGGGTTGAAGCATATTTTGGCCAGATTGTCTATTCGGAACGCATAATACCTTTCCAGAATCAATGGGAACGACGAAATCTATAAGAGTCACTGTAGTGAGTCATGTCTGATTTAGGCAAAAATATCGTTTTAATCATTTGATTCGGTATTTATGATTGGTTTATGTTTTGTGCCCAATATACAAGGCACCTCTTAGATTGTAATCTTTGAAATCCTTGTTATGAATTAAACCCAAATATTAGAGAAGTCATCTTTTTACTTTCTGATGGATTCTAGAATTATCTAAAGTTTCAACGTTTGTTGAACCTTGTTTCTACTGTGATACGCTTCCGCATCACAAGTTCAAACTCATAAACCCTAATGCCATTCCATATTCGAAACTGACTCTGGCCTGCAGGCGTCACCGTTTCAGACAAACACCCATATATTACCATCACCGTCCCATAAATCCTCTTCATCTATGCAGTACAGAACCTCCATAACCGAACGACTATAACATGTCAGGGCATCTCCAACCATGAAGTCCTATAATGAGGTCCTATACCTATTATAGGACTTCACTTGAACACTATTCATTATAGGACTTTAACCATCTCCAATGGTAAGGTCCTATAATGGGGTCTTATATTTATATATTTGATTTTTCTTTATTTTATGTTGTAAATAATAATAATTTATATTTATAAACTATTATTATACATGATAAATAAATATAATATTCATTTGAAAAAAAAAATGAATTTTGGACCCGTATGCATTTTCCACAATCGGACACGTGTACGGTCGACATGTGTCGGTGGATATGATTTGAAATTAAATTTTACATAGATATTATCACAAATCGGACAAGATTTTGGTAGACACGTGTCGATGTTTAATTCGTTGTCGAGATTTCTTATCTGCCACGTGTCAATTTCTATCTTCCGAGATCATGTTCATCTTCTATAAAAACGGAGTCGTTCACTCCATCATATCTCACCAATTCACAAACACTCCTCCTCCCACAAACAAATTGTGGTTTCTAAGTTATCGTTTCATACTTTGAGTTTTGTTTTCCGCCATGAATAGGTTGTGGAAATTACTGAAGAAGGAGGAAGCAGAAGATGTTCCGAGACGGCAACAATAAGGCCTCTTGATGTCTGTGGCAGCCCACCAAGTAGGGATGATGGAAGAAGATGAAGCCTCACAATGGGGCGGTTCTTCGGAAGGGCGGGAGTACATACAAAGAGATTGGGAAATGATGGATCAGCGCTTGAAATCTCTATATTTCACTGAACCATGTAGGTTTAACGACAACAGCTTTCGAAGGCGCTTCCGTATGCGACCTCATCTCTTTGACAATATGATGCGTAGTGTGGCCAACCACGACCCGTACTTTGTACAGACTATGGATGCCATCGGCAGACTCGGCCTTTCCACCGAACAGAAGCTAACATGCGCTATGAGAATGCTCGCGTACGGTCTACCAGCTGACTTGACCGATGAGTTCCTTGATATTGCTGAATCAACTGCTCTTGAAGTGTTGGATCATTTTACAAGAGCTATATGGGCTGTGTACCGCAAAGAATATCTTCGCAAACCAACTGCGGCAGATCTACAAAGATTGACAAACAAAGCTGCAGATCGTGGATTTCCGGGTATGTTGGGTAGTCTTGACTGTATGCATTGGCAGTGGAAAAACTGCCCAACTGCCCATGCCGGGCAATTTTAGGGTCACAAGGGAAAACCTACAATAATCTTAGAGGCAATGGCTTCGTATGATACTTGGATTTGGCATGCATTTTTCGGACTTCCAGGTTCCCTCAACTATCTCAATGTCCTTGGAAGATCGCCATTGTTCGATGAGGTATGCAGAGGTGAAGCTCCTCAGGTGTAGTTCACAGTGGGCAACAGTACGTACCGTCAAGGTTATTATCTAGTGGACGGCATCTACCCTAATTGGGCAACTCTTGTCAAAGCCATAAAAAATTCTACCACTCCAGCAACAAGACACTTTACAAGGATGCAAGAGGCGTTCAGGAAAGACGTGGAGAGAGCATTTGGTATTCTCCAAGCGCGTTTTGCAATTGTGAGAGGTCCAGCTCGTTTATGGAGTAGGGAGAGCCTACAATACATCATGATGACATGCATTATTTTACACAACATGATAGTAGAAGATGAGCGTGATGAAGATGAGCAATATGAATTTGACGAAGACGACATCCCGACTCGTCCAAGAAGAGCTGCTATATATGATAAAAAGAGTTATGATCATGAGGTGGAGCGTGATCCCCAACAAAGGCATGCATTTGTACGTGTCCGTTACAATAATATTCGATGTCCAGTGATATATGCTTCACTAAGATCGGATTTAGTGGAACACGGTTGGGTTTTGAAACAGTGGCGAGAGCGCAACAATGGCTAAATTGTAATAAACCGGCAGCCCAGCAAGTTTCTTCGTTTGTTTGTTTTTGCTTTCCTGTAAGTTAGGCTGTCTTTCTTTTGGTTTGTTGTTGGTTTGTTGTTTGTTGTTGGTTTGTTTTCGGTGGATATGGTTGCACTGGGCATTGACATCCCCTCTTTAATTGAATTTACTCGTTTATTTAATCATGTGTCAATAATTGCATACATTATTAACGATGTATCAATAATTACATACATTATTAATTAAAATAAAGTACATTATAAAGTATAGTACATCATTAATTGAAAACATAATTAATTAAACTAGAATACATAAAATTCTTAATTGAAAACATAATTAATTAAACTAGAATACATAAAATTCTTAATTGAAAACATAAGAATTAAACTAGAATACATAAAATTCTTAATTGAAAACATAATTAATTAAACTATAAAACATCATAAATGTGATTTCGTACCCCTCACTCTTCATCATTATTAGGATACCACTCCGTTTGATCGAGCCTACAATATGGAGAAGAACTTGATCCGTCATGAGGAGGGGTACGAAATGACCGCCTAGATGAATTTTGTGACTCCACTTCCTCTCGCTCAAGTATCATTTTTTGCTTTCTCTCCCAATACCCTCTCTTACAAGGTGAATATATATTAGGATCCACCGCCATTGTGCGAGCATCTTCCTCCCTTTGTTGAGCCGCCATAGCCTCTTGGTAAAGGTGTTCCCCTCGTGCAAAATCTATATCATTCTGATCGGCAAGCTTTTTCATTTGATCATGAATACTCATTGAAAGCTCTTGATTACTTTTCTTCTTTGCCGCCTTAACCGCTTTTTGTCCCATTGGACGATCTTGCCTACCTCTAGATGGCACGCTTAGAGTTGCTCCAATTTCGGGCGAATCGTTATCATCCAAGTTGATAGGTCTCTCATAATTTGTGCTATCCCCTTCCATTGATGGCGGATTTGAAAATTTTGGTGTTTCCTTCAAGATATCCCAACAATGCAAAAATGCAAAATGCTCTCCATGAGAATCATAGAAGTAATTTGACTTGGCATTCCTTATCTACAAACAATTATAATAAACATAGTAGTGGTTATTTATTTTAACTATATTTTAAGATTATTAGAATAATTACTTAAAACTATATTTGGGTTATGACGAATAAAAATACTTACATCATCAATATCATTTTCGCCACTCTTATGATTCGTGATGGCTTGGTTTATTGCTTGACGACATCTCATACATGCGGGATTGATCTTCTTCCATCGAGATTCAACGTTTGTAGGGGTTCGTTTCGGTGCATTGGGTGGCTTGATACCTTTAAAATACTCATATATACGATCCCACAAGGTTCCGCTTGATTGATTAGTACCAATGGCGGCGTCTTCACCAATACTCACCACGGCGAGACACAAACCCTTATCTTCCTCTTCACTAAAATTTTCCGCTCGTGGTGCCCGTGGTTTTTGTGTCCCTCTCTTTGGACCCATGGTGCTAAAAAGAAAAATTAAATTTTGCTATATGAATAAAAATGATGGGGAGGAGAGAATGTTTGAGAGGATGTGAGAAATGGTGTGGAATGAATGAAATTTTGAGTTGGTATTTATAGAAAAAAATGTACATCTACTGTAGCAACGGGCAGAAATTTTTTTAAAAATATTTTATTATTTTTTTCGTCACTTTTATTACCGTTATATATAAAATTAAAGATAGTTTAAATTACAACCGTCAGATCAAAAATTTATTTAAGAAAATTAAAAAATTAAAATAATTCAGGAATGAATTGAGGCTGTTGGATTGGAAGAAGATTAAATGGTGGCCGTTGGATAAATGACCGTTGGAGTGCAGAGGGGGCAACGGTCAGAAACCGACCCACGTGATTTGGCTGCAGCGCGGGACCCGCGATGCAGTTCTGTCTCCCACTCGCTCCTCCTCAGCCGCACGTTGCGCGTGTGGTCGTCTTCCTCTTTTGTCGTCTAGCGCGTCGGTTGCCAGCCTCCCCCACCACGCGCGTCACTTCTCTTCTTCTCCTCTCTCCTCTGCCAAAAAAGCTGCTACTCACCTCTCTCCGAAAATTATAGGACGCGTCCTATATGAAGTCTTAAAATGAGACTTCAAATGAGACGGGTGCTAAAATTTTTAGGGTATAGGACCCCAATTTTTCACCATTGGAGAGCCAAAAATTTAGGACCCCTAAATTTTAGGGTTTAGGACCTCCCTTTGGAGATACCCTCACAAAGTTACAAACAAATGCATCCACCCTATGGTTCTCCGAATCCGAGGATAGGCCCGACAACAAGACATCATGACAGTCGTCTACCGCAACCTTCACCAACCAAATGAATTGACTAGCGACTGCGTTAAAGTCTAGCAGAAAATCCACATATCCACGACCTACCAACTAGCTTTCATTCCGCCACCGCCCGTCACCTCAACCACCTCTATAAAGGATCAGAGGAGATCCAGATCCCATACCACCCCAACCCCCGGACCAAGTCTTGGAGAGAAGAAAAGAGAGAGAAGAGAAGAGAAGTGGTTGCTACCACCTTGATGCCTGAGTGTAGCCTAGGTTTTCATCAACGAAGCCGCCACCACCGTTAATATCATTCATGTCGAGGCCGCCGGAGAAAAGGAGGCCTACACTACCAGATCGGACAGAATAGCCGACGAAAAAAATTTCGTCGACTATGCCAAATTTTCGTCGGTTATTCCTTCTGCCGACGAAAATTTCGTCGGCTATAATTCATCGGTAAAACGGCGTCGGTAAAACCAATGGCCGACGAAAATAACAAAATCGTCGGCTATTTTCGAGTATGGCCGACGATATTACCGACGAAAATTCATTTTGTCGACCAAGCCTGGGATAAATATCCGACGAAATTCATCAGATATTTTCGAGCATGGCCGACGATATCGTAAACTATAGCCGACGAAATTCGTCGGCTATTTGTTCTGAAATATAGCCGACGATTTCATCTATTTCGTCGGTTATTTCGTCGGAATATATTAATATTTTAATAGGCATTAATTAGTTATAGCCGACGAAATAATGTTATTTTCGTCGGCTATAACGATTATAGCCGACGAAATTTGGTAAAAATCGTCGGCTATAGCACTTATAGCCAACGAAATAATGCCAATATCGTCGGCTATTCTTACATTTTGGGGAAAAAAAATTAAATTAATTTCTAAATTACCATTCCAAGCAACCTGCAATTCACAATGACAATCCATGCATTTACACCAACAAGAAACACGTCTAAATGACTTATTATTTAATTTGTTCCAATATACATAAAATATAACCCTAATCATCACCTAAAGCACTAAAGTCCACCACGTCATCCCCAGCATCCTGCTCTCCATCATGCTCGTCATCCTGCTGAACGAACTCGGGAGGTTGAGGCATTGGAGGTTCAACTAACGGCTGAAACGGGGGCGGGGGTTCAAGGCTTTGTTGTTGTGCCGCAAACATATCATACCACCAGTTTTGTTGGCCGGCGTAGTTGTGTCGCCGAATTCTCTCGCATTCAGCATGCCAATTGGACATATCCAAATGATACTGCTGTGTTCTGCGGTGTTGCTGCTGTGATCTCTGGGACTCGGCCGCCAATCTCTGTACTTCCCCCCTCATCTGTTGGCTGTCCCCGCCTCCCTTCTTTTGACCTCCCTTAGTGGTCTTTAGGAGCCCTATTCCAGAACTTCCCAAACCCCGGCAGTAGTATTGGTTTGACCGGTCTGGGAAGGCTACGTCGAACATCCTCGCTGCCGTTTGGACATTCGATTGGTCGACCTGGCGCAGGGCTTCTTGCAGATCTGCCTCTGAAATGTTCGGTTGTGTCTCCCGAACTACTTGCTGCAACACTTCTTCTTCGGCCCGGTTCACCCTCTCCTAATTGAACGGGAAAAAAAAAAAAATTAATATTCTAACAAATATATAATTAAGTAAAATTAATAATTAAAATTTTAAAATCGTAATCAACGACTTACGAGCTGTTCTGTCGCTTGTGCATAAGCCTTCTTGAACGTCTCCACGTACGGGTTGATATCAGGATGATCTCTAAGCGCATCCTCCTGATATTGTGCAAATGACCTAGAACCACCATGCTGGGGGGTTGTGTTACGGCGGCGGTTCGCAGAGTTTATCCGAGACCGTTCCTTCAAACAAATAATAAAATATTAGAAAAATGCATAAAAAAATATTAGTGTACGTAATAATTATAAAATAATTAAACTAATAATTAAAATTTTAACAAAATAAACATCTATAGTTAAGTTTAGTATTTACCTGCATAAGTGGGTTGTTGAAGTCTACTGTTTTCAACCACAGCCACTCGTACTCCCTGAACATGAACTCTCTTGGAGTACCCATACGACCACGGTTGTCGTATTCGTTAAAGTGGGTACGGAACTCGTTCTTCCACTCTTTGAACCTACGGAAAAAAAAAAAAGTGCATTAGAAATATTATTAATATCATAAAATATTTCAAATTATAAGATGAGGAATACCCAACGTACCTCGAGTTTTGCATCGCGTCCACCCAATCCTGCTTGTGTTCGGCAATCTCGAAGTATGTCTGAAAGATAATATTTTATTAGTTTTACAATTATAACAATACCGAAAATTATTAAATATTACGATAAAGAAATTAAATTTTTTAAATTACTCACCGACGCCGCGTTGTTGACCTCCCTCTTGATCTCTCCCGGCACATCAGCCCACCGTGTCCACAACATAGGGACTCTATCCCTAATCAGTGCCCCCGCGCAACCCGCGTAATCGCGGCGTTTTTTCCCCTGAACCTCCTGATTAGGGGGTTCGTTGATCTGGATCCTCCCCCTGCTCTCAACAGTTCTCCTGAGCGTGTCAAAACATATGACACCTCTCGTATTCCTCGTTGAACTGCTACCGGCTGTCCCTATCACATAAACGACGATTGGTTAATAAAATTAAATATTAGTGCGTTAATTTTAATAAAACATTTAATTAATAAAATCAAATGTTACCTGAACTGGATGACCCGTCTGTCGACTTTCCTTTTCTCCTCGTCGAAATCAGGAGCTCAGGTCTCTCAAATGGCTGCTGATGGTATGCCTCCGCAACACTCACGTACTGCGGCATATCAGGCCATATGGGCACACCACGAAAGTCGACCTCGGGTATCGCAGGAATGTTGTACGGGAGGTAGAGCTGATTTGGGAGAGTAGGCCCCTCAGTCGTGTCAGCAGCAGACGTTGCCGGACTCGTCATCGGCTCCCGATGAACCTCAGGCATACGGACCTGAGGAACGTCTGGAGCTATCTCGTCCTGAAATAGCTGCCTACTGAACCTCGGAGCATCTGGCCCGAGAGGGGGACGTGAACTGCTCGACGGCCGCCCCGCCTGGAGAAGGGTCTGGTGCCGAAAACTCACACTCCTCCGCGGCTGGGATGAACCCACACTCCTCCGCGGCTTGCTGGTGGTCCTCTCAGGCTGGCTAAGGGTCCTGTCGGAGTCTGCGGAACCGGCATAACTTCTAGAACCCCTAGATCTGGAAGAACGACGACCTCCGAATAACTGTCTGAGTGCATCGGCCATCTGTAGCTTGAGGCATTAATACATTAATTAATATTAAATTATATTACATTAAATAACAAATTCTAATTAATATAATAACCAATAATACTAACATATTTTAAAACATACTAACAAATTAATTTTTCAATTTTAACTAATTTTAAATAATACTAACCATTACCATAAATATAATCATTTATATAATTAGGCTACCAATTTATACGTATAAATTATACAATTATACCTAAATTATACAATTAAAATAAATTTTAAAAAATTACCTAAATTAACATAAATACCTAAATTAACAATTATATCTAAATTAACATAAATACCTAAATTATACCTTAAAAAATTACCTAAGTTAACATAAATACCTAAATTATACCTAAATTAAGAATTATATCTAAATTAACATAAATACCTAAATTATACCTTAAAAAATTACCTAAATTAACAAAAATACCTAAATTATACCTAAATTAACAATTATATCTAAATTAACATAAATACCTAAATTATACCTAAAAAAATTACCTAAATTAACATAAATACCTAAATTATAAAATTAAAATAAATTGAAAAAAAAAATGGTAATTGCCTTCGGATCTGTTTTGGCGGAGGAGGAGGAGGGGAAGGAGGAGGAGGTGGCCGGAGGAGGAGGGGAAGATTCTGGCCGGATGGAGGAGGATCGGAGGGCCGGATGGAGGAGGAATGTTGAGGCCGGCGCAGATTTGAGGAGGAGGAGGACGAGTGATAGGAGCACAATGTGCGACGATATTACATGCTTATGCCCTCGTTTATGCTTTGTTTAACCCTTATTTGTCTAAGATAGAGTCATAATATAGTTTAGTGTTAATTTGGTAGAGTTTGGTGAAAAAATGGTTAAGAATCCGAAAAATGACTAAGTTTGAGAAATCTGGAAAATAATATAAGTTGTCTTTTTTGTGATTCTGAGATGAGTAAAAATGCGATCTATCCTTGTCCGAATTTGTTGAAATTTGGTGTGCTTAATATTCATATACTGCGGAATGTTGTGTTAAAATTTCAGATCAATCGGAGTTCGGAAAGTCACCCAAAAGTTGGCTGCAAAACGGCAGTCCGAGCATTCCAATCCAGGGGCTTCCAGGATTTTCCTGGGACTGTGTCCCAACTTCGAAAAATCATTCCCGTCGACTCACAAGGATTTTGATCGAACTGTTTTGTATGGAGGTAGCCATGTGTGTCTATTTTATCTGAGACTTGGAATCGCATCAATCGGAGCTCCGAGGATGGAGATATGCCGGAGTTACTACATCAACATCAAATCTGCCGATTCCAGGAACCTACTGCCCCTTTTTTGTGCTTTCTGTTTTTGATGGACCAAATGGTGCACAAATGCATTTATAAATATGGTTCAAGCTTAAAGAAGGGAAGAGGAAGACACTGAGCTATGGCATTGAAGAAAAATATGAAGAAAGAAGTTCTCCTAGTCAAACTAGGAGAAGCTGCCAAAAAGAGGCAGATTGTGTGCTTTGATGATGCTGCTGGCAATGAGACATTTTCGATGGACCAAGACACATCCAATAAAGACCAAAGATCATACATGAAGTCCATGAAGATTTGAAGCCCAAGCCTTAAAGAAAAATTCAGAAAAAGAAAACCTAATTGAACTAAGAAAGGAAGGTTTCAAATCCTTATCCCACTTGGTTTTCTGAATTCCTTTTGTAATAGGGCAGCCGGCAGCCCCTCTCCTCTATATATAACCCCACTTTGTCATTCTGAAAATCATCTCATCTCTTGCAAAACACTAGCCGAAACTCTACCAAAAGTTCTACCAAAGTTCTAAACCGAAACCCTAAAACACAAGTCCACCGATTCCACCACCTTTCACCACCGATTCCATTCCCTACCTCAGCCACTGCCGAGCCTCATTCACCACACCAAGACGAAGCTCTCCAAGGTTTCTAAAGTGTGATCCATCCCTATGACTTGTATTTTTATTTTCGGTTTAGTCACATTTGTTGTTATAAAAATACTTTGTTTTCGTTTGGTATTGTATGATGAACATGAATTGCGATTTTTGTTGGAATTTATGTGATGAATATTACAATTTTAATTCATGGATTGCGTATGTATGGATAATTAGAGCAGTGGTATTAGAAGCATGTTTAGGATTTAATTTGGTTAGAACTAAGGTGAGGGCTTATAATCGGTACTTAGTGTTGTCTTTGAACATTATCTAGGTATTAGGTTTAATTTGCATGAGTTATAATGAACTAAGTAGACGTATGATCACTTTGATTTGTTGTGCTCACCTAGAGTGGTTAACCTTAGGACTTGCATGTTAAATAAGAAGATTGACGACCTTACTTGTTTGCTTGTCTTCGACTATAGACTTTAGTGCTTCAATGCTATGTCTTGTATAAGGTAGCATAACTTTTAGGATCACCATGCGAATAGCTCGATCTTAAAACATAAGAAAAGTCTCTCAACTGGGTAAAAATCGGTTCACGTTCTGGTTGAAAGTCGAAACTAAGTTGAGTCTTGAACATGTTGAATACTTGTCTCTTACTTTCTTGCATATGAATCTATGTGTTAAAGAGTCTTTTGTGTGAACTGTTTTGTGTGAGAGATGATGATCACTTGTATATAGTAGATTAGGGTTTAAATTTCGTGTCAATTAGATTTAGGGCAGCTTGCTGCCGACGCCATACTTATCCCCCCATTGTGACGTTTGTGTTTATATATGTGTATATATTTGTCTAACAATTTCATATCTCAGGTACCCTTAATCCCCGGCTTAGAACGATCCCTACTTATGTCTATACTACTAATGATTGCAGGGTTATTATTGCTTGATGCTCGCTTCGGCGACACATCAATTTTTGGCGCCGTTGCCAGGGATTGTAAAAGCTTGTTTTATGATTTTGTTGTGTATATAATGTTGCTGGAAATTTTTGTTGTGAATTTGTAAAGTTGTAATTTCAATTTTATTTTGGGATTTTGTAAAGTAGAAATATGGTTCGGCATGTAGAGTTTAAATTTCGGAAGTTGCATGATGTATATTGATGTATGTTGGTAATCACTTAGTTTAATTTCTAGGGAGTTGATAGTGTTGTGTATGTTTGAGTTTATTGTAGTTTCTAAAGTGTAACATGTAGGTGAAGCCACTTTTGTTGATCATAACCAAAACCTTTCATGTGAATGGTGCTATGTCGGAGACCGTTTCTACGCGGGATACTTCCCCCCCACGCATATAAGCGTCTTTTCGGCAATAGTATTACTTCTATGAGGTTGAGGGCGGTTTTAATCAACACTTGTAGACTGCTAGGGATCCGTGTTTGTTTTACAAAGTATGGGGAAATTATTATCATAGATATGGTTCTCAGGTTTGTCTAACTGGATCTCAAGGCCCACAGACTGATGTTCATTCTCGGTGAGTGAGTCGATAGGGGGTTCGCCCTCCGTGGTGTCCAACAACGAGTCATGCCTGGTTCCTGTAGGGGGTTCGCCCTCCGTGATTTTAATGACCTTTGAAACGTAAAATCCGCACGACCTAGTCGACAGCTTGTGCCGAAGCATCACCTCACTTTAGACGCTAGAACATAACTTGACATATGTGACTTATCTTCTTCAAAGATAAAACATGTTGTGTGGTTCAAACTCTTGAGGTATATCGGGTTAAGCATGATACTACCGGGGGCTGTATCAGTCCATTGCACCGTTATCTCCTCTGCTCCACGTACTTCGAGAGTTAGAACAAATTTAAAAGAAATTAGACTTAGCGATTACATGATCATGAACGTTCCAATTTTTCTTCCCTTATTGCTGAATATATTTGTGCTTTGCCGTGTGTTTATATGCCTTTGCCGAATATGGTTTTGTGTGCTATTGTTGAAAATTGTTGTGTAATTGCCAATGCCGTGGCTTGTAATGATGTATATTCTTGCTTTCTATTTCTTTACGATGTTCTAACTTGTTTAAATGTTGCAAATTTCAGAAATAATGCATGTCCGAATCTAATATTTGGACAAGAGATCTTCAAGGCCGTTTGCAACGTTTAGATCAAGAACTCGCTATTGCTCGTTTTGTGCCATTGCCGCCATCGTCACCAACCAGTTCATCAGTACCATCATTACCGTCCGTTTCTGATTCTTTGCCGAGCTCCCCTTCTTTTGTTTCGTCGTCGTGTGATCTTGAGAATCCAGAATTTGTAGCCTTTGTCGAATCAGAAGAAGAAGAAGAGATAATGGCCTCAATCCGATCACAGAATTGTCATGTTGCTGGAGCTGGAGTTGCTCCTTCTAATATCACTTATCCTCCCTTGGAAGCTGACAAGACGGGAGAAATTGAATTGAGGAGTGGATTCCTCCATAAGCTGAAATCATTTTATGGGATGCCAAGTGAGGACCCTAATAAGCATCTACAGTGGTTTAACTTCACCACGGAGTCTATGTGTCCGAGAAGGACCGATTTGCAACACTTCAAAATGAAGGCTTTTCCGTTCTCATTAGAAGATCAAGCAAAGGAGTGGTTGTTTGAGGTGCCTAGTGGTCGCATCGTTTCGTGGAGTTCTATGATGGATGAGTTCTTACTCAAGTACTTTCCTGCTTCACGCATCACTGATCTGAGGAAGCAAATTACTAGTGTGAAGCAAGCCGGAGATGAGACTTTCTTTGACTACTACAAGAGGTTCAAGTCCCTAGTTTCTTTGTCTCCATCGCATGGCATTAGCGATGGACTCTTGCTACAATATTTCTATGAGGGATTGCATGTCATGGAGAGAGAGTTTCTTGATTCGGCCGCGGGAGGTAGTTTTTTGGAGTTAAATGCTGGAGCGGCAAGAAGTTTGTTGGAAGTTCGTGTCTTGAATAACCAACAATTTGGCATGGCACGAAGCAATGTGCAAAGGAATGAGAAGGTGCATGAGACGTCTTCGAGCTCAAAGTTAGAGGAGAAAGTGGACAAGCTTACCGACTTGGTGAGTAATTTGATGAAGAAGCGTGCTAGTGTTTGTGGAATTTGCACCGAGGGCCATGAGACCGAACAACCAAGCATTGCCGAACCAAGGCCAAGCCGCACCGAGCAATCCCAATTACGATGCTTTGCTTCAATCTTTGTCAAGTGCTACTCAAGCATTGCTCGCGGGGCAACAAAATCATCAAAAGGACATTGGAGAGCTCAAAACTCAAATGGGCCAAGTTGTAGATTTCATGGGAAGATTCACTGAGCAAGGGAAGTTGCCAAGCAATACGATTCCCAATCCGAGGAACGAGCAAGCCAAAGTGATTCAAACTAGTAGTGGAAGAGAGTTGTTTCCTCTAACAAGTCTAAAGAAGAAGCGAGTAACTTTTGAGGTCATCGAGGATGAAGAGATGGCTGCTGGACCTGCCATTGCCGGCAGCCATGTTGAGGGGACCGAAGGGGCTGCAGCCAAGGATGCCACTGCCGAGAGCCATGATTCAGCCGGCAGGGCTGCTGCCGAGAAGAATGCTGCCAAGGAACAGGGTGAGGTCGGCAACAACAATGTGAAGGACAAAGGGGTTGCGCAATGAGCTTGAGTATGATCCCGCAACGTCAAAGAATGAGCTAGTGCCGAACCAAGCAAGCAAGGGAGGGGTGCCAACATCAAGCATCCCATTCCCTTCTCGCTTTGCTAAATCAAAGAAAGATAAATCCGATGAGGAGGTGTTTGAGATTTTTTCGGAAAGTGCAAGTCAACATTCCTTTGTTGGAGTGCATTAAGCAAGTACCGAAGTATGCTAAGTTTTTGAAGGAGCTTTGCACAGCTAGAAGGCATACTAGGGAGACTCGTGTGGTGACTATGAGCGAGACGGTATCGGCCGTTATTCAAAGGAAGTTGCCACCAAAGAAGAAGGATCCGGGAAGCTTCAATGTGCCTTGTGTGATAGGCAACACTCGTTTTGAGGATGTGATGTTGGATTTGGGAGCATCGATCAATGTCATGTCACTCAATGTGTATCAAACGTTGAGTATAGGGCCTCTCAAGAAGGACAATGTCATCATTCAACTTGCGGATCGCTCAAGTAAGTATCCAGAGGGTTATGTGGAGGATGTGTTGGTGCAAGTCAACCAATTGATTTTTCCTGCCGATTTCTATGTGGTTGAGATGGAGGATTCGCCAGTCAATAACACTCAATTGCTACTAGGGAGACCATTTATGAGGACGGCGCGCGCACAAAGATAGATGTGGCCAAGGGCAACCTAACTATGGAGTTTGATGGTGAGGTGATAAAGTTCAATGTGTTTGATGCCATGAAATTCCCCAATGTTGATTTGAAGGAGGGTTGTGCCATTGATGTTTTGGAGGAGGTCAAGCAAGTTATGTCGACCTCGCTCGACGCATAGCAATTAGCGATTGAGCAAGGGGTCGGATTTGACAAGAAGGGAGAACGAGTTATGAACGAGGCCGAGCCAAGCATTGTCGAGCAAGGAGATGCCGAGCCCTACACCATGATGCCGAGCCTTAATGAAGTAGTTGCCGAGCTTGACGCCACTCCCATTTACGCGAAGAACTCGTTCTTGTCAATTCCAAGTGTGGAAGAGGCCCCAAAGTTAGAACTTAAAGAGCTCCCTAGTCATTTAAAGTATGTTTATCTTGGAGAAGAAGATACACTACCGGTTATTGTGTCTTCAATGCTTAGTGAGAAGCAAGAGGTTGATTTGATACGTGTGCTTAAGAAGTACAAGACCGCCATAGGTTGGACCTTAGCGGATATCAAGGGAATAAGCCCTACTACTTGTGTTCATCGCATCTTATTAGAAGAAGGAGCTAAGCCGACGAAGGAAGCTCAACGTCGACTTCACCCTCCCATGATGAAAGTTGTGAAAGATGAGATTATCAAGTTGCTTGATTGTGGGGTAATTTACCCAATTTCGGATAGTAAGTGGATATCTCCCGTGCAAGTAGTGCCAAAGAAGAGTGGTGTAACGGTTGTCAAGAATGAGAAGAATGAGCTTGTGCCACAAAGACTTGTAACCGGTCATCGGATGTGCATCGACTATAGGAAGCTCAACGCTACAACGAGGAAGGATCACATGCCTTTTTCCGTTTATGGATCAAATGCTAGAGAGGTTAGCCGGCCATTCTTTCTATTGCTTTCTTGATGGATATAGTGGCTACAATCAAATCATGATACACCCGGATGATCAAGAGAAGACCACTTTTACTTGTCCATTTGGCACGTTTGCTTATCAGCGGATGCCATTCGGACTATGCAACACACCCGGCACTTTTCAAAGATGTATGTATGCCATCTTCTCGGATTTTATTGAAGACATTATCGAAGTGTTTATGGATGACTTTAGTGTGTATGGAGGCACCTTCGATGCATGTTTGGGGAACTTGGAGAAGATACTTGAGAGGTGTGTAGAGACAAATCTTGTGCTCAATTGGGAGAAGTGTCACTTCATGGTCACGCAAGGCATTGTTCTAGGGCGCATTATTTCGGCAAGAGGCTTAGAAGTTGACAAAGCCAAGGTGGAGCTAATACAAGCATTGCCGAGCCCTAGGTGTGTGAAGGATGTGAGAAGTTTTCTTGGCCATGCGGGGTTTTATCGGAGATTTATCAAAGACTTCTCTTCAATTGCCAAGCCTTTGAGCAACTTGTTACAAAAGGAGGTGACGTTTGAGTGGTCGGAGGCATGTGAGATTGCCTTTTGCCGATTGAAGGAGCTTTTATGTTCGGCGCCGGTTTTGGTGTCCCCTAATTGGGACGAGCCATTTGAGTTGATGTGTGATGCTAGTGATTATGCACTTGGAGCGGTACTTGGACAACGAATTGAGAAGAAGCCATGCGCCATTTACTATGCTTCAAGGACTCTCAACGATGTTCAACTCAACTACACAACAACGGAGAAGGAACTCTTAGCTGTAATTTTTGCTTTGGAAAAGTTTAGATCATATCTTTTGAATTCCAAAGTCATTGTTTATAGTGATCATGCCGCTTTGAGATATCTTATGACAAAGAAGGATGCTAAGCCGAGGCTCATTCGATGGATTCTTTTGCTTCAAGAGTTCGACATTGAGATTAAAGACAAGAAAGGAGTTGAGAATGTTGTAGCCGATCATTTGAGTAGACTTGTGAAGGATGTGGATCGGCTGCCCTTATGTGAAACCTTTCCGGATAAGCAACTTTTTCGACTTGAAGTACATGAGCCTTGGTATGCCGACATTGCAAATTTTCTTGCTACAAACCGATTTCCCAAAGAGTTGCCGAGCCACCAACAAAAGAGAATAAGGAAGCAAGCTTGACACTTCTTGTGGGATGATCCGTACTTATGGAAGCAATGTGGTGATCAAGTTATTCGAAAATGTGTTCCGGAGAATGAGCATCGCTCCATCCTTGCTTTTTGTCATAGTGAAGCTTGTGGTGGGCATTTTGGACCAAGGAAAACGGCATTGAAGGTACTCACTTGTGGTTTCTTTTGGCCTACGATTTTCAAAGATGCATTCATGTTTTGCAAAGCATGTGATAGATGCCAAAGAATGGGGAACATTGGAGCTAGAGACCAAATGGCGCTCACGCCTATCATTGAGGTAGAAATTTTCGATTTATGGGGTATTGATTTCATGGGACCTTTTCCTTCAAGCAAGGGTTTTCTCTACATATTGCTTGCGGTTGATTATGTGTCAAAGTGGATCGAAGCAAGGGCTACACGCACCAATGATGCCAAGGTGGTAGCCGGGTTTCTCAAGACCAACATCTTTTCACGTTTTGGAGTTCCAAGAGTCTTGATTAGCGATGGAGGATCCCATTTTTGTAACCGCACCATTGAAGCCCTATTGAAGAAGTATGGAGTCACTCATAAGGTATCTACACCTTATCACCCCCAAACAAGTGGTATGGCCGAGGTGAGTAATCGAGAGATCAAGCACATTTTGGAAAAATCGGTTGGACCTTCAAGGAAGGATTGGAGTGATCGTCTCGATGATGCTTTGTGGGCTTATAGGACTGCATATAAGACACCGATAGGTATGTCTCCTTTTCGGTTAGTTTATGGCAAAGCATGTCACTTACCGGTTGAGCTAGAGCACAAAGCATGGTGGGCAATCAAGGCCTTCAACATGAACATTGATGATGCCGGTCTTCATAGAAAGCTTCAACTCAACGAACTTGAAGAAATCCGTAATGAAGCCTATGATGCCGTATGGATCTATAAGGAGAAGACTCGGGCGTACCATGACAAGATGATACGAGGCAAGAAATTCGAGGTGGGTCAAAAAGTTCTATTATTCAATACTCGACTTCGACTTTTTCCAGGTAAGCTTCGTTCTCGATGGGTTGGACCTTTCATAGTCACTAAAGTATTTTCACATGGAGCCATCGAGATCCTTAACCCGAGCACCAATTAAGAGTTCAAAGTTAATGGGCATCGCTTGAAGCCGTACTACGACTCATTCCAAGAACACACCATTGCTTTCCAAACCTTGGATGATGCCCCACCAACCACACCTATCTCGGAGGTGACACAACTCACAAGTATTGCTGCCGGACCTGCAATTGCCGGCAGCCCTAGCACCACAATGCCGGACACAAATGTCGAGAGTCCGCCCATCACTTCCATTGCTGCCGAGCTGCAGCCTTCACAAGCTCCTGCTGCAGCCAAGCCGCCTGCCGGACCTGCCATTGCCGGCAAGATTGATGATATGACACAAGAAGCATTGACCAGCCGTACTGAACTGCCGGATACGCCAGATACGCTGGAAGTAGAGCCGGAGATGCTGCACGAATCGGACACGCTAAACAGAGTCGACACGGATACGACATGCAATGAGCTACTTTTTGAACTTCTTCGTGCCGATTTGAACTACTTTGGAGCGAGATGAACACATGCAACACACGGTGAAAAGTCTAGGCTATGGACTATAAACATAAAGCGCTACTTGGGAGGCAACCCAATTCGATCAAAGAAAAGTGAAGGAGCCATCACCGAGTGTTTGAAATTTCTTAACCTTCTCTTTTTCTTTGATTTGTGATGATATGTTAGTATATGTTAGACTATTGCATGCTTAGGAAATTCGTTGGTATAGTTATGTGCTTACATTGAGGACAATGTAATTTTCTAAGTGTGGGGTGGGATAGCATGTTCCGTTTTTGTTTTTGTTTTGTGTGTGCTTAGTTTAGAAAAGAAAATTCAGAAAATTGTTCCACCAAAATAGAGTGTTTAAATTGTTTGTTTCGAGTCTTAGGATGCCCCTAATATGTCAATGATGTTTTTCTCCTCTTTGCATACATAGATGATAGTTGTGCATACAATATAAATTGTGAGTTTCATGGATTATGTGCATTGGTAGGAGCATGTAGGATTTGTTGATTATGAAGCATGCATGTTTTAGCTAATTTATTTCGATTATAACCTATGTGAGCTTTAGTGCCAATTTGCTTTCTTCTTGAGCGATAAAAAGACAAAATTTGATAGATTTGTAGGAAGTATGAAAGCTCATAATTCTTTGCATATTCGATGACTATGTGTCATAACTTTTTAATGAACTCTAGTATGCTAGAACTTACTCTTGTTGATTTTCGAAACGTTTTTATCATAAAATACTTTGATTTTGAATGTGATTGAGTAAAGATCATTTAGATTTACCACCAAAGCCAAACAAAGCATGCGCCCTATTGGAGCCCGTCGTGGGACACCTTAGTAAACCCCTTTGAGCCTACGTTGAGCCTTTTCTTTCATCACCCTTAAACACTTTCCATGAGCTTAGTATAGTTGTGCCTTTACCCTTGATCAAAGTATTGGAAAAGCTTGATTTTTGAAAGCGTTTTCGCGTGTGTGATGAAGAAGAACAAGTGTGGGGTAGACTTAGCCATGAATTTATATGAAAAATGTATTTGCATGCCGTGCCTTAGTAAAGAAAAGAAAAGAGAACAATTTAGCTCGGACCAAAAAAATAAAAGAAAAATATGATGCCGAGAGTTATGATAAAAAGGCAAGAAAAGAAAAATTTTGTGCATGGCTATTGTCTTGAGTATTGTTGTAATGTTTTATGGGAAGAAAAGAATGAAGTATGGGTCCAACAAGATGAAATATGACCTTTTCGGCGAGAAGACATAAGGAGATTCGAGCTTTGCTAAAGCGCATGGTGACGTTTTTAAGCCTCCTTATCTAAATATCGACTACCTCTTAGCCTAGCCCCATTACAACCATTTTGATTGATCTTTTTCATGATTCTTAAGATGGTTAAATTTGATTGTGGAGATTATCTCAAGAGTAAGCATATGGTTTTGGTTCATTGGTGCATATAGTTATCATATGAGGTTTTTCCATCAAAATTCACAAAGTGTTTTTCGTTTCTTTGATATATGCAAGTCACTCTTTGTAATTCATGATCTTTCGCTTGCATATACTTATGTGTGAATGACCATGTTTCGAGAGAAAAGAAGAGAGTATGCCTTGTGAGGTGATTTGAATTAGCTTTAACATGTCTACATGCTTACTTTTTGTTCTTATATGCTTTTATTGATGTCACATGTTCATAAAGCTTGGAATTTTCGTGCTTATCATCCTTATGCATTAACTTGAAAGCTATGTGTACATACGAGCCTGAGACAAATTGTTAGGGGCAATAGTTTGTTTAGAGTTTAGTTTAGTTTAGTTTGCTAAGGGACTAGCAAAGGATAAGTGTGGGGTAGTTGATAGGAGCACAATGTGCGACGATATTACATGCTTATGCCCTCGTTTATGCTTTGTTTAACCCTTATTTATCTAAGATAGAGTCATAATATAGTTTAGTGTTAATTTGGTAGAGTTTGGTGAAAAAATGGTTAAGAATCCGAAAAATGACTAAGTTTGAGAAATCTGGAAAATAATATAAGTTGTCTTTTTCGTGATTCTGAGATGAGTAAAAATGCGATCTATCCTTGTCAGAATTTGTTGAAATTTGGTGTGCTTAGTATTCATATACTGAGGAATGTTGTGTTAAAATTTCAGATCAATCGGAGTTCGGAAAGTCACCCAAAAGTTGGCTGCAAAACGGCAGTCCGAGCATTCCAATCCAGGGGCTTCCAGGATTTTCCTGGGACTGTGTCCCAACTTCGAAAAATCATTCCCGTCGACTCACAAGGATTTTGATCGTACTGTTTTATATGGAGGTAGTCATGTGTGTCTAGTTTATCTGAGACTTGGAATCGCATCAATCGGAGCTCCGAGGATGGAGATATGCCGGAGTTACTACATCAATATCAAATCTGCTGATTCCAGGAACATACTGCCCCCTTTTTGTGCTTTCTGTTTTTGATGGACCAAATGGTGCACAAATGCATTTATAAATATGGTTCAAGCTTAAAGAAGGGAAGAGGAAGACACTGAGCTATGGCATTGAAGAAAAATATGAAGAAAGAAGTTCTCCTAGTCAAACTAGGAGAAGCTGCCAAAAAGAGGCAGATTGTGTGCTTTGATGATGTTGCTGGCAATGAGACATTTTCGATAGACCAAGACACATCCAATAAAGACCAAAGATCATACATGAAGTCCATGAAGATTTGAAGCCCAAGCATTAAAGAAAAATTCAGAAAAAGAAAACCTAATTGAACTAAGAAAGGAAGGTTTCAAATCCTTATTCCTTTTGTAATAGGGCAGCCGGCAGCCCCTCTCCTCTATATATAACCCCACTTTGTCATTCTGAAAATCATCTCATCTCTTGCAAAACACTAGCCGAAACTCTACCAAAAGTTCTACCAAAGTTCTAAACCGAAACCCTAAAACACAAGTCCACCGATTCCACCACCTTTCACCACCGATTCCATTCCCTACCTCAGCCACTGCCGAGCCTCATTCACCACACCAAGACAAAGCTCTCCAAGGTTTCTAAAGTGTGATCCATCCCTATGACTTGTATTTTTATTTTCGGTTTAGTCACATTTGTTGTTATAAAAATACTTTGTTTTCGTTTGGTATTGAATGATGAACATGAATTGCGATTTTTGTTGGAATTTATGTGATTAATTTTGCAATTTTAATTCATGGATTGCGTATGTATGAATAATTAGAGCAGTGGTACTAGAAGCATGTTTAGGATTTAATTTGGTTAGAACTAAGGTGAGGGCTTATAATCGGTACTTAGTGTTGTCTTTGAATATGATCTAGGTATTAGGTTTAATTTGCTTGAGTTATAATGAACTAAGTAGACATATGATCACTTTGATTTGTTGTGCTCACCTAGAGTGGTTAACCTTAGGACTTGCATGTTAAATAAGAAGATTGACAACCTTACTTGTTTGCTTGTCTTCGACTATAGACTTTAGTGCTTCAATGCTATGTCTTGTATAAGGTAGCATAACTTTTAGGATCACCATGCGAATAGCTCGATCTTAAAACATAAGAAAAGTCTCTCAACTGGGTAAAAATCGGTTCACGTTCTGGTTGAAAGTCGAAACTAAGTTGAGTCTTGAACATGTTGAATACTTGTCTCTTACTTTCTTGCATATGAATCTATGTGTTAAAGAGTCTTTTGTGTGAACTGTTTTGTGTGAGAGATGATGATCACTTGTATATAATAGATTAGGGTTTAAATTTCGTGTCAATTAGTTTTAGGGCAGCTTGCTGCCGACGCCATACTTATCCCCCCATTGTGACGTTTGTGTTTATATATGTGTATATATTTGTCTAACAATTTCATATCTCAGGTACCCTTAATCCCCGGCTTAGAACGATCCCTACTTATGTCTATACTACTAATGATTGCAGGGTTATTATTGCTTGATGCTCGCTTCGGCGACACATCAACGAGTGTACTTGATTGGAGGAGGAGAGCGGCTGATTTGAGGAGCGGAGGAGGCGTTTTTGCGGATTTAGGGTTGAAAATGTCGGGCTTCTGCGGCTTTCTGCTTTTATAACAGAGAGCATAGCCGACGAATTAAAAGATTTCGTCGGCTATTCTTTGAGAATAGCCGAAGATTTAGAATATGTCGTCGGCTTTTTTTTGAATGTCGTCGGCTATTCTATGAACATCGTCGGCTATACTTTGGAAGATCAACAGCCATCTGATCTGAGCCATCCAACGGCGGACGATAAAAAGGCGCGGATCGCAAGAGTTTAGCCAACGATTTAAAAGATTTCGTCGGCTATACTTTGGTCAAACCACTAAGTCAAACCTCTAAACGCTTAAAAACGGAAATTAGTGTAGTTAAACGACGGTTTCTGGCCTCACCTTCAACAGATAATAGTTTCAAATCAATGAGACGCAACTAATCGTATACAAATTTTACAAAATTGATTTAACGAACGTCAGGCTACCCATAGGAAAACGGAAGTAAAAAACAGTTAACCGCAACATTCGGCACACAGAGTTTATCGGAATCTTGTCATTTTTAAACTGTAGACGTATTTCATTATTTCGGTCATCTCTTATTTGACAACATTTTTGCATTTGAAGAGTCTACGTATAGTAACTATTTGAAACTATACATTCACTTAAACACTTAGTAAACAAGTTAAGGAACATTAGTGCATATATTCTGATTTTGAATCTAAAAGTTTATAAAATCTATTTCAACCGTCAGATAGCACCGTTAAGATTAAATACATGTATGAAAAAAAATCAAATTACATCTGACAACGTTAAAGGCTCGATCGGGACCGTCAACCGGGTGAGTCAACCCTTTAAACGCATAGAAATGGTAATTGCCCTGTCTAAATGACGTTTTTTGGCCTGACCTTCAACAGATAATAGTTTCAAATCGATGAGACGCAACTAATCGTATAAAAATTTTACAAAATTGATTTAACGAACGTCAGGCTACCCATAGGAAAACGAAGGAATAAAACCTTTGACCGCATCTTTCGCCACTCAGATTTTATCAGAATCTTGTCATTTTTCAACCGTAGACGTATTTCATTATTTCGGGCGTATCTTATTTCACAACATTTTTGCATTTGCAGGATGAAGCAATGGTTTATCGTTAGTGATAGAAAATGGAATACTTCGGACCTTACGGTGATTGGTAGGATTACGATGACCCTCCTCAAACAACGAAGAAGTGTACTGTAGATATTCATCCACTTGCCTGATAGTCGATTTTGTCTCGACTTTAATCCTCATTACCTCCATCACACTTTGAAGAACTGTCTTCTCAGAACTTGAAGACACAGGGGTCTGTTGCAATGCAATCAGTTTGTTGTACTTGTCAAAGGCAGCAGTGTTGACAACTTGTGGGAAGGGCAGCACCGGATCATGCATATATTGTTCCCCACGTACACCGCTTTCAAAAGGAAACACGTCGTTGACGAATGCCATTGTTGGATGTACTACTACTGCCCGCCTAAAAAAACTGCCCATGATCATGCGATCCATCTAATGATGGCTCACCGTGATATATCCAACGTTTGTACTTCGGCCAAAACTCATTACTCTTTAGGTGCTCCCATACTGTCCTAATCGGAAATCGACACATATCACTGCGACACTTACATTTATTACACGGGCAATAATGGTATTCATTCCCGTTTGCATTTTCCTCGACGAACTGCAAAAAATTCACAACTCCTGTAGTGTATCGTCGGTCATACCTTAGAAGCGAAATCCAACTCTTATCCAGATCCATATATAGCCTGATAATAATATATATGTATAACTTTAATTAATAAGAAATTAATTAACACACATATATATATATATATATAAATCCTTAATAATTAATTACATTACAATATATATTATTATCAACATCAACTCATATATATATACCATTAACAACCATTATTTAAGTTACACCATATATCAACCATTATTTAAGTTAATTACACTATCAACAACTATTAATTAACATATATATATATATATATATATATATATATATATATATATATTAACACTAATTAAAATAACATCAAATTAAAACACATAACTAAACTAAAACTCAAAATCAACTCAACTAAAACTCAAAATCAACATATATACATACATTCTAACACTAAAACAACAACAAATTAAACAAAAAATCACTTAATAAATCAAAATCACTAAAACTCAAAATCAACTCAACTAAAATTCAAAATCAACATATATACATACATTCTAACACTAAAACAATAAAAAAACAAAAAATCACTTACTAAATCAAAATTACTAAAACTCAAAATCAACTCAACTAAAACTCAAAATCAACATATATACGTACCTATATATAGCTCCACAATGTAAGAGAGGACGGATTTCAACAATACCCACAGATTTTTCACTTTTTCTCCCGTTTTCCCCCTTTTTTTCGTTTTTTTAAATGAGCAGCTGTTGCCTAGATCTGAAAATATATAGACTTATAGCCGACGAAAATGTCAACTTCGTCGGCCATACTTCCAAAAATTTTCGTCGGCTAATGTTTCGGAGAAAGGCCGACGAAAATACAAATCGTCGACTGAAATATGAATATAGCCGACGATTTTTTGAAAATCCCAACGAAAAAACAGTTTCGTCGGCTATGGTGAAACTATGGCCGACGATTTTTTTTTTCCACCGACGAAAAATAAAATCGTCGGCTATTCCTTAGAATTACCGACAAAAATTTTAATTCGTCGACCGTTTTTTTTTTTTCATCGGGAAAACTTTTTTTTCTGGTAGTGCTATCTAGAGCAATAATGAGTGAAAGAAGACGACTCATTCTTTTATTAATTAACTGGCTTATTAAAGACTTAGATTGATCATATGTCTGTCTGTCATCGATCTATCAATCTATGTATCTACTACATGAAATCTAAACCCGACAATCACATTGGCTTAAATCAAGATTTGAATCGATTCATGAACGAATTAGTGGATTTGAGTAAATATAATATAGAATTTTAAGAACAGTAGATGAACTATTGGCTACAGATAATTAAGGTTTCTCAATTTAGACAAATAATACATTGGTACATGAACTATAAAACTCGACCTAGTTATTGTACATGCTGTTACTAACTCCGTCATATAGCCTGTCACTTGGTATATTTTCAAGGGTAAACTCGTCTCTTTTCTTCTCCCTACAAACAATCAGTTCTCTCTCTCTTCCAAATTCCCAAAATCAGAGATAGTGAAGGCGGAGGCAGATCTGGTGAGGATGAATGGTATACACCGTGTGGGTTGACATTTTTAGATTCAATATCAAGTAGAAGAGTACAACGTTCAAGCTTGACAATGACAGTTCCATGAAATCAAAAGGCACAGACACTCCAGGGGGCAAAATCATTTATGAAGAATTGAAATCCAATTTGGATACAGGTGCTGGATCCGGGTGCGAACCAAATGAAAGAGGACCAATTGTTGGGTCAAGGCCTTGTGAGAATTGACAGGGACCAGATCGATTTTGTTGTGTTCGGCATGGCAGATTAGTGACAATTAGATGAAGGTTTGGTTCATCTTTTCTGGGTTTTGGGTTTTTGATTTATGGTAGGATTTTATATTCAATCTTGGATTTTGAGAATGGAGAAACAAAGCAAAGTGGGAATGGGATGTGTCAATTGTTGAATTTGGGATTAACATTTCATACGATTATTGGGTCAAATTATATAGTTCATATACTAATGTGTTATTTGTCGGCTTTAATTATCAGGCCAATAGTTCATATATGGTTCCTAAAATTTTCCCAATTTTTAACTACATGAAAACGCTTTTACAAACTGAATGGAAGACAAACCAATATTGTCTCCTATTCGTGGAATTCGAGGGATGCATTCCTTCATTTATTCTTCTTCTCCTTATAATGGTATCACAAGCATGCAATGCTGCATTTTTAGCATTTCTGGGCAAAAGAGTTCACTACTCCAAACAGAAAATACGAGACAAGATTTGTAAATTGTGGTCCTGTGAATAAGAGACGAAGTTTTTGGCGGTAAGATGCGGGAAAATGCGAAATGTCTAATTTGCACCAATTCGAAATTTACAGGTATTTTATTAAAAAATTTATGCCCAATACTCTAAAACGACATCGTTATGGTGAAGTTAGGTCAGAAATAGAATTGGAGACGAGTTTAGTTCCAGAGTCGTCTCCTACTTCCTCATCACTCAATTTTTCGTTGCTCTTTTCTCCGGGAGAACCCATCTCCGATCTGTCTCCAATTCAATTTCCGTCGCCGATCTTTCCTCTCCTATTGTCTAGAACACCTCTGGCCTCACCCCACCAGAGTCAGCCATCTTGCTTCTCTCTCTCAGTAGGTAAAAGCTTTAAAGTTTCAGTTTTTCTTTGTTTCCTCTCATAAAGTTTTGAACTTTGTTGTTAATTTTTGTTGGGTTTTAGTTTTTATGTGAACTCTAGTGTTTAATTTTACTTGGGTTTGCTGCCATGTCATTGATTCTGGTCCTATTGTTTATTCAATTCTGTTGTGTCTCATCTCTGGTGATAATGTTTCCTTATGGCAGAATGCTTGTGTTTCATATAATCAAGAATTTTAGTAATTTCTCTGCTTAACATAAATTTAGGCAAGTGTGACATTCATAGATTAACCAACTCTGATTCCTTTTGAAGATTTTGGGTCAGTGAAGCATTTGGCAACTCTGATTTGTTAGTTATATCTAGTATAACACATTCAGAAATAGATAAGAGTTGGTTTATTATAATGTTAGTCATGATCACCCCTTAACCTGTTGATGATGATAGAAGCCTTTTTTTCACTCTTACATGATAATTCTTTTGTACTTGTACTTACGTTTTGGATAGGGTACGCAGTACGCACAGTAGGCTGTCGTTTTGATGATTTACTAATACCCCCGTTCGTTTAATTGTTTTATTTAAATGTTGAATCTCAGGATGTTGCAATCAACAACAGCTGGGAAGGACGAGAAGAGGTTGTCAATACAGACAAGCCAGCCACGGCCACAAACACGTCAACAATCACAAGCACAGTCAGAACATGCATTTGCCACCCCAACTAGGATGCAAATAGAAGTTTTTGGTATGTTGCTTATTTTGGTTCACTTTATGTATTGGAATGTATAATTAAATCTGAATGCTAATAATTGTCTTTTCATTTTTATTAGTTACAGTATCAACTTTTTTCGACTACTAATCTTTTTCTCCTGGCAAAGAAAAAGAACCAAAAGTCTCTTCGTGGTTACATAGCTTGTTTCTGTTCCTCTATATACATGATAAAGTTTTAGATACTCCTTCATGAAGCATTACTAAGAAAAACTTTGTTATTTAGGGGTTGCTGCAAATAATTTCTGCTGCTATATTGTATAAAATTCCTTATTTATAGTAGTTACAGACAAAAGTTTTTTGGTGGAAGTGCTAAAAGCTAGTAGTAGTAATGTTAAGTGGTGAATTCATTTTGTTAGCAGAAACAGACGTTTAATGGCTCTCAGATATATAAACTGGCATCCTTTACTTTGTTTCTTATAGGTGAACCAGGTCAGAATGTTTCTTATGAACAGGCGAGGAAAACACGTGGTATTACTCAGGGGTTGGGAACTCAATCTCTGATCAATTCTTGCAAGCAGAGGATTCCAATCCGGCCAAATGGTGATCACAAGCTCCCCCAGACTGTTCGAGCCAATGTGAAGTTTAAATCGGAGATTGGGATTCAAACGCGTCAGAATGCTCCACTTATGGTCAAGCGCTGGAAAGAAGTCACTACTGTGGATAAGGAAAAAGTCATCACGGCCTTGGCGGTGAGTTAAATAAAACAATGCTATGTTACCTTATTTTTTTAATAATCTGAGTCACTATCTCATTTGATGCTAGATCAAGTTTGATTTCGATTATGAGGACCCGGTTGTAAAGAAATTTGTTGACGCTCATATCTCCAAGTCCTACACACAATGGAGGAGCAGGCTGAACAAACATTACAAGCAACATGCTTATGATCCTGAATATGCACGGGCACACCCTCCCACAAAGCTGTTTCATGATAGAGAAATGGCTGAATGGGAGTGGCTGTGTGATGAATTATTCACAGATGAGGACTATCAGGTATATTAGTTAAATACAATACTCTTCTTAACAATTTCGTATTGATTATCTATGCAATCTAATCACACATGTGGTATGTTTTCCAAGCAGAAGCGTTGCAAGATAAACTCTGCTAACCGGAATAAGCAAGAATATGATCATCTTGAGAGCTCACCACCATACCCAAAACATAAAGCAACGGCTCAAGAGGTAATATGAGCAATGTTGTCGGTTTGTTGCTAGAGTTTGCAGTGTTTCTTCCCGTATTTAGTTACGCCTTGAGAAGATATAGTAGCTTCACCTAAACATCTGTATTGTTTTTTCATGTGGAATGCAATTGTGAATCATATTGTTATTCTGTTCTGAATGAGATAACATAATATAGAGGCATTAGTAATAAGAGAATGCAATAAGTCAGTGAATGTTTTAAAGTTCTCTCTTACGTTTTAGAGAAAACTGGTAGCACAGTAATGGCAGTTCAAATGTTTTCTACAATGTACATTATGGATTTCTGGACGAATGCATTTGTACTTAGTCAACAGGTGCTGCTGGTTATGTAGTTTGGCTTTTATTCTGATTCTGCATATGATGTCGTGATCTACACAAGTAAAACATACATAAAAATAGGAGGCTAAAATATCATTTTGAAAGCTATCTGCATCATTTTAGATCGTTTGTTAATCAGTCAATTCAATTGCACCGATGCAATGGTAATTAATTTTTGTTTTTTTTTCTTTCCGTTATTCAATCGCCCTCACTAAAATTATAGCTTCCTTTGATCAAAACCACTCAAATGTTAGGTCTTCCTCTAAGGACTGAAACGCAGACACAACACAAAGCTTAAAATTTAGTGGTCCATCTTCAGTAAGCAGTGATTCTGTTATTCTTGGTTGGATTATTCATGATTCAAGATTTTTCTTGTTTTGTTGTCTAGATGCCAGTAGAATCAACAAAAAAAAATTCCGAGTATGGTGATCCTGAGGATGATGTTGATGAAAATGGGATTGATGATGATGATGATAATCATGATGATGTGGATTATAATGTTGATGATGATTATGTTGGTCATAATGATCATGCTGATGTTAATGATGAGGACTATCTGGATCATATTGTTGGTAAAATCCTAGAAGTTGAGGTTGATAATGTTGAAGAGCATGGAAATCAAAGTGTATCCACCAATACTGAGAAAAGTAGTGGAAAGAGAAAACTCTCATCCTTTACCAATATGCCTGGTGACAGTTCAAAGAAGAGACATGAAATAGCTCATGAGCAAAGATTTACCGATTCTGCACCCTTTACCAATGTCCATGGTGACAGTTCAAAGAAGAGACATGAAACAGCTCATGAGCAAAGATTTACCGATTCTGCACCCCTGCGTACTAATGATGAGGTTCAATCAGCTTCAAAGGAGCTCAGTGATGAAGAATACTTGATGCAATGTTTTGGAATTTTGAACAAGATGGACGATATTGATGATGACAGTTACTCAAAAGCCTTGAAGCTCTTCCGCGGTGATGCTACTTGGAGAAAGCTGTTTGTGGGAATGCCCGAGAAGAGGAGAAAAAACTTCATCCTCAATCTTTACTGTACATGATTCCAAGTTTGATTGTTGCATTGAAACAGTTCTTACATGGTTCATGTCTTGTAACTATAGTCTTGGAGTTAATGTGGGAGCATCTTAGAATTCCATGTATCAAAACTCTTATTTGTCTATTTGTTTCTTGGAAGTAGAAACTTTTTTCTTAGCAGCAAGTCATCTTCTCCCTTTGGAGCATTTGACTAAGAGTACATAAAGGTATCTGTGTCTCTATTGGTTTGCTCTTTACAAGTGAGGTTCTCATCAATGGCTCTTTTGAGTTTTGAGACATGGACCCTAAAATTCCTAAGCCTAGACCTTACAGTCTCATGCTGCCATATGTGGGAAAGGCTTTCCGTTTACTTTCTTCCTATTCCATTTGCAGCACCCAGATTTAAGGCCAGACTTCACGTTCAACTTCAACAACCTCTACCGCTATACTCAACTTCTCTACCCAAGTCAAAATTCGCTAGCTGCACTATTGTTCTCTTCCTTTTTTTTTCTTTAACAATTGCTGCACCATCCTTACCTGGTCCTGGTTCCCTGCATGTCAACGAACACCAATCCCAACAGTTCTGTTTTCCTCTTTTGCATGGTCTAAGCATCTATCTATGCATCTTTCTACGATTTGACCAACCCAGAATTATTACTCAAGCTATTCAAAAGGGAACACAGAATGTGCCCAACAACTCAGCTAGTTGTCTTTTTTTCTGTAGCTTACGGCGGGGCTATGTTACCTTTTGAAATGTTAGCAAAGTGATGTTTATTTATTTTTATTTTCTTAGGTTAACACTTCTCACATCATGCGTGTCAGCATTTCATATTATACTTATAATTATCACTTTGAAGTCTTATATGGTGGCTAGAAAAAAAATGGGAAAAAGACTATTTGCACAAAAAAAAAGTGAAAAACTTGCTCATTCCAATGTTACCTACCCATTCTAATGAATCTTGGCAAAAATACATAATTACCCTATATTAAAACCATATATATATATATATATCTCTCTCAAGCTAGGGTTTCACTTTTCTCAATCACTCTCTGATGCTCACTACCCTCACCCTCCTCCTCCTCCTCTCCTCCACCGCCACCTCACCGCCGGAAACCACAACCTCCAACTTCATCTGCTCCACCAACTCGGCCTCCACCGCCGCAGCAGCCCCTCCCGATCTCATATCAACACCTGCACCCGATTCCTGCACCCGATTCCTGCACCCATGACCTCGCCACATCGAGCCTAGATCGAAGCCACTGCCTGTGCTCAACCCAAATCGGACCTCCGCTGCGTCGACCCAACAGTCCCACATCGTTGATGTCGAGCCCAGCCGAGCGCCGACGACACAGCCCTCAGCCCAGCAAATTCGCGAGTCAGGAATTGAACGTGGTTGTTGGATATGACGTTCAATTCGATCGGGGAATGAAAGCCCAGCCCAGCCCATCCGGGATTAGGTGTTCGATGAGCGATCTAGGGTTTCGCGATTGAGAGGAAGAGAAGCTGGGTTTGATTATAGTTGATTATAATGGTTGGAATTGAAGACGCGATTGAAAATGCAAGGCTATGCATGCATGGGAGGGGAGGTGAGGGTAGGAAACGGAGTCGGCACATGTTTTAGCTATTCTTCTTTAACATTTACCCTAATCAGTAAAACTATTACTGGGGGTGGTCAGTAATACGTTTACTCGGGTCGTAATACGTTTACTGGGGGTCAGTAATTGATTTATGTTATTGTCAAGTTATCAATGAAATGCTCAAAATTCTATATAATGTGGATGTTTTGTGATTAAAGTTTTGCAACTCGATGAATTTTGGTTCTGGATTACTGGGGGTCAGTAACCGGATTACTGGGGGTCAGTAACTTGATTACTGAAAATCTGGAATATGTAAATTGATTATTAGGGGTCAGTAATTGATTACTAGGAGTCAGTAAATTGATTATTGGGGGTCAGTAATTGATTACTGGGGGTCAGTAACTTGATTACTGGAAATCTGTAATCTGCAAATTGCTTACTGGGGGTCTAGTAACCATAATCCAATAACCTGATTATAAATAAATAAATAAAAAATAAATAAAATTCTGGCGAAAATATTTAAAAAATCCGGCGAAAAAAATTTGGTGACCGGAATCCGGCGACTCCGGCGACCAGGCTCCGGTGGCTCCGGTGACCGGCCATGGGAGACCGGCGGAGTTGGGTGACATTTCGGCAAAATTTCTTTATCTTCCACTTTCTCAGCACATTATAATTCAAAAATCTGTTAGATAAGACAGAAGGACAAAAAATGAAGAAAAAAATTAAAATTGTACTAGGGTTGAAACAGATTTGTTCAAATTGGCAATAGAGTTGTAACCTTATGTTCAATAGGGGGCATTTCGAGGTCATTTGAAATTTTTGACCCGGGAAATCATACTTGAAAGTTTATGGGTCATTCTGATTTTTTTTCAAAAATAGGGTGTAATCTGATTTTTACCCAAAAGTTGAGGGTACTAAACTGAATTTTGTCATTTTTTTAAAGAAAGTTTTTCATGCGTACATGTGAGGCTAGTTTATATACTATAAAATGAACGCTCAGATTTAATTTTGTATAGAGATTAAAAAATGACAGCGAATAGGAAACAAAAAATAAGCTAAAACTCAAAACATATACTATAAAGAGAAAATATAGAAAATATAGAAAAATTGGAAAACCTTCATTAATTACACGAATATGAGCCTAATTTTCATGATAGATGTTAATTTGTTTGAACTATTTAGTAATATGACTTCTTTGACTAATCTTTAGTTTCATTTGCATGTCCAAACAACTTTCTAGGTACGAGTCAAAATTTATTAAAACAATTGTTAGAGAGATTGGTGACAAGCTTAATCGTACAGTACTACTAAGCGTTGGCTCTAACCTGATTGGAATTCATGCTCGAGCCAACAAAATTAATCGATGGATAGAAGATGGGCCAAATGACGTTGGCATACATGTAATTTTTGGGATGTCTGGAATAGGGAAGACAACAGTTGCAAAACATGTCTATAATTCAAACTTCAAAAACTTCGAAGGAAGCAGCTTCATTGAAAATATTAGACAAACCTCAGAACAAATCAATGGCATAGTTAAGCTACAAAAGCAGCTCCTCTACGACATTCTGAATGGAAGAGAAGTGAAAATACGAAACGCTAGCGAAGGCAAAACTGCCATTGAAGATGCCATAAGCTGTAAAAGAATTCTTCTTGTCCTCGATGATGTGGATCATATGGATCAATTTGATGCATTACTTACAATGAAAGATCGATTCCATAAAGGTAGTAAGATCCTCATAACAACAAGGCGTGCATGGGTATTAAAGGCTCAAGGAATTACTAAGGTGCATTATGTTCGAGCTTTGAATGAAAGTGAATCATTAAGGCTCTTCAGTTTGCATGCTTTTCGACAAGATCATCCTCCTGAAGGCTACCTGGAACAGACTGAGAACTTTGTACGCCACTGTGCGGGGCTTCCTTTAGCTCTTCGAGTTTTAGGTTCTTCCCTATTCGGGGAAAATCTAGCTGTTTGGGAGAGTGCATTAAGAAAACTAGAGTCTATTCCGAATAGTGAAATCGTGCATAAACTCAGAATGAGTTATGATGCACTGGATAAACACGACCAGGAAGTGTTCCTCCACATTGCTTGCTTCTTTATTGGAAATGAGAAAGATTACACTGTTGATGTACTAGATGGATGTGAGTTCTACACAACTATTGGCATCATAAATCTCATTGATAGATGCTTATTAGCAATTGGCGCCAATAACAAGCTGGTGATGCATGACATGGTTCGTGATATGGGAAGGGGAATTGTTCGCCTAGCAGCAGAGGAGCCTCGGAAACGTAGTAGATTATGGCATCACAAGGAATCTTTCAAAGTACTGAAAGAGAAGAATGTAAGCAACATCAATTCTCTTTGTTGTTCATGTGTATTATTATATTTTGAGTAACTTAGATCTCCTATTTTTCTCGCCTTTTAATTAGGGTACCAAAAAGATTGAAGGCCTTGAATTGAACATGCAAAGGCAGCTTGGAATCACTACTACTTCAAAAAATATGAATGAGATCATCTTGGAAACTAATGCATTTGCAAGGATGCACAAACTGAGACTACTCCGGCTTAGTCATGTGCAACTCACCGGACGCTATGAAGAAATTCCTACAGGATTGAGGATGTTGTGCTGGATTGCATTTCCTTTGGATTCTATACCAAATGATTTTCACTTGGAGAACCTAGTTGTCCTGGAAATGCATTACAGCAGCTTGAGACAAATCTTGAACGGAACAAAGGTATGTTGCTCTACTCTTTAGAACTTCTTTTTTTCTTTTCTCTATACTTTAGGTTTCTATATATATATTATGTCAAGTTATTAGGGCTGTCTATTACGTCCAAAACATTTAATTGTCTCGTCTCCATTATTACAGTGTTTTCCATCCTTGAAGATCCTTGATCTCAGTCATTCTCACGGCCTTATCGTAACGGTTGACTTCTCTCTTTGTCCAAATTTAGAGAAATTGACTCTCATGGATTGTGAAGGCTTGACTGATGTACATGAATCCATTGGAAACCTAGACAGACTAGTTTATTTGAACATGAAAGATTGCAGAAGTCTCAGGAGGCTGCCAAAGACTATTGGTATGCTAAAGCTACTTGGCACACTTATCATATCTGGTTGCTCAAATCTTAACAACTCTTCAATAGAGATGATTAGGAGCATGGAGTCTCTGAAAGTGCTTGAATTGGAAAGAATTCCAATGAGTCAATTATACACTCTCTGTGGGGAGGTCAAATCAGGGACTTATTTACCATGCTCTTTACTATCTTTAAGCCTTAGCGGGTGCAATCTCACTGATGAAGCTTTTCCAGTGGATTTTTCTAGCCTATCCTTATTGAAAAACTTAAATCTAAGTGAGAATTCAATTTCTGGCCTACCAAATTGCATCAAGGGTATGACAAGCCTAGTAGAGCTCTCTTTTGAAAATTGTTTGAGGCTTGAATCGCTTCTAGAGCTACCAAATGTAAGCTACATATTGACTTTGTCAGGTTGCGAATCATTGGAAAGAATAAGATATCAGTCAAGTTCGTGTGCTGGGCCTAACATGAGTGGCAGGAACCACAGCCTAGTTGAGTGGGAATACAAATACAAGTTAGAACCCATTAGAAGTGTTGATGGAGAGCTTCTCAATCTTTTGGGGTTGAGCAAATTTGACTTCGACTTCATTCCAAATGTTCGGATGTGCAAACCATATCAAGGTTACGACATAGTTCATCAGGGTGGAATCCAGGTGACTCTCTCTATCTCTCTGGTTCTCTTTATCAGTCTTCAAACTTGACTAATTAATTGTGATTTCCATGGACATACAGGGACTACATGAATATGGTTCTACAAATTCTTACATCCGAGGAAATGCCAGAAAGATTGACATGTTCAGTACCTTTCTTCCTGGGAATGAGGCTCCAGGCCAATTCAGCCATAGAACTAAAGGCTCCTCCTCAATATCATTAACTGTGCCTTCGCCTTCACTCCACGATCTCAGAATCCGAGGCTTTAACATCTTCATTGTCTATGCAATTTCTGACAATGACGATAAGAGATATTCTTCTAGTAAAGACCAAGGTTCAATAACTATCAAACTCATAAATAAGAGCAATGATGATAACTGGCATTATGCACCAGTATATCATGGTGTTCCGGGTAAGGGAGAAGACATGATATGGTTAACCCACTGGAATATGGAGAATCAAGTGAAAGGTGGGGATCAAATTGCTGTTTCACTCTCGGTAGATCATGCCAGGTTTAGGTATCAGGTAAAGGAGTGGGGAATCCAGGTTGTGGAGGAGAAGCAAGAACAGAAAATGTGTACTGATCAAAACACCACTGGTGGAGATTTGTTAACATCTGATGAGCCATTGAGGGGAACCTCCTATGAACCTGATTCAACGGCAGATAGAGGTTTGTTGTTTTGTAACTTTCACTAACTTGCATCACAAGTTTAATTTGTTTCTTCATTTATGTTGTTGAAAGCTGCTTCATATAGTACTTAAACGCAACTAGATGGATTATGGATTCACTTTCTCTGAAAAATGTTAACTCTAATTAAAGGTGGGCTATAATTTCTTGTTGCTTTTGTGTTCTTTAGATAAAAAAGGAGATGATGAAGAAGTTGCAGTGGGTGATCCTACTCCTGCATCCGCAATGAGGGCTGGCAGCAACAACAACAACAACGATCAGGGTCTCAGAAGGTGGAAGGTGCTCATCATTGCCGCTATTGTCCTTGTCGCTGCCATCAGTGTTGCTAATCGTTTCGAGGACTCTAATCTGGACACAAATGTGGCTAAAACTGTCACTAATGCAGGTGCGTTAGACAAGGAAGCTTTGATTTTATACTTGATTTTACTCCAATTATTTTGATTTCAAATACAAAATAAATAGCAACAACAATTCCAATAGATTAGTTCATGAGTCGAACTCAAGAATACGAAGTAATCACTCATTCACTCATGACACTAGACCAAATGGCATTCAGCAACTAGTACGCACAAGTTTTTTGTTCATCTAAACTAATGGAATTGCTCCATTCCATGAAGCATGTGCATCCATGTTGATTCACTTCCTCTCATTGACTGTTACTTGTACGTTTTATAGACAATGAAGAAAAACAAGGGGATGAAGATGACAAGTTTGCAGTTGCTACTGATGGCAGTGACATTGATCGGGGTCGCAGAGAGTACTGGAAGGTGCCCATCATTGCTGCTGTCATGCTAGTTCTATATCTATCTGTTCGCTGGTTCTTCTTTTTCTCCGCGAGAAACACAGACATGGAGTCCATCTTGGTTCCTACATGAAATTATTGTATTCTTGCTTCTTTCTCTGTCCTGAAATATGTACATTCGAATAGCTCGATGTAGAACATATTATGGTAGCAGTAGAAACTCCTTCATTAGTAAGAGGTATTTTGAAACAGCACTTGTGGCCGACGTACGTTCCTATATCTGAAATGTGGGGCTGCAGTGAGTGAGGAGCTACAGGGGCACGTATAATGCTCCAGTTGTGCCAATATGATTGCAGCCAAGTTTAATCAATTGACTTCAATCGACTCCTTTTAATTTCCTTCACTGGCTTACATGAGGTGTGTGGATTTTTGAACCGAGAAGAAACGAAAGGAGGCAGTGAGTGCTTTTAGCATAAAATCTCGCTTAGATCTCAGAAGCTGCTGGAACATTTGCAATGTGACCATTTGCAGAGACCAAGAAAAATAAGACAAATTTCAACAATTATGATCGGAAGAATATATTATCACTATGTATATTCTTCAAGAAGTGAAAAGTTTAGTAAAGCAACATCAAATTCCTCTTCATTTGTAATGTATGTTTCTCAAAAAACATGGCTGGCATTGACCAATTTGTGTAGATTACAGAGCTTAAATATAATATCAAATCAGTTAAATAAGGACTACAAAGCTTGATCAGCCAGGCGTGAATTACCTTTATTGTACTACAGAAGCTGGATTTGAGTTCTTCAATCCGAACAAACAAGTGAGGTCAGGGAACATAGGAGGAAGAGCCCTAGGTTCAGGAGCCATGAAATTTACAATCTTCTCATGAACATTATACCTGCCAAAGGACAATGCAATCCTCAATACTCTGGGCTAATATGCTAGTTGAATAACACATAATTCAAAACAAATTGCCGCAAATTCAGGAGGAAAATGCAAAATCTACATTTACCTTATCTTACGACTCTTTGAGGCTCGTCTATCAACAATCTTCCTCTTCTTAGACTGCATCTTCTTCAGAGAATAAAAGGCTGTCTCTGTGGATTACAAATATTAAAGATTAATCACCATAAATTATGCTGACAATAGTTGCTGTTAATTAATATTTGGAGCTACTATGCTATCGTGTTCCATTCTGGAAAGTTTTAAGAACTTGAAAACAAGAATCATCAACCAAATAGCAGGAGAACCAATTCAATGAAACATTTAGACAACATTGACATCCACACTACAATACAGAAAATCCACATTGACTAGGAATAACTCCCCCTTGTCTCTGATTTCAAAGTTGGTTAGGGAATTGCAAATTGTTGGACAGTCACGTCCGCTCTTCACATCTAAAGCAGCAATTTAATAAACAGCATAATTATACAGGTTTTATAGTTTTACCAGAAGATGTTGGGTCAATTGTCTCAAAAAATTCTTTTAGTAATTGCTGGTAAAACTCTGAGTCATCCAAAAGTTCAGCGTCACCATCAGCTTGTGCAGCAGCAACAGGCAATTCCTGTCAGATTACAAAAATAAAATTACTCAATTTGTGTAACAGGCACACAACTTTGCATATATAAAATAGTGGTAATTTAACAAATGAAATTATTTAAAACACAAGAGGTTGTCAAATAGGAGATTTTATATTAATGGTCATGTTTTACTTCCACTGTCACCATATTGTGGCTAAAACAAATCAAGAAAACATGTGACTAACTCGATATACATTTTCTGGAGACGATTGACCTAAAGAGAAAAACATAATGTTAACCAATTGTTTAATCACTTGTTTTAAATACAATGTTATTAGGAAAAGGCTCCACATAGAATTGGATCATATGATACTGACCCATGATATAAAACTAACAGCCTCATGCAAAGAGAGAACCATTAAAACTGTATAGGGTGAACGGACAAAGTCAACATTGGGTCCTTCTACAAACAAACACTACCACTAACCCTAAAATTAGTTACATGTGATCTAATTATTATAAGACTTCAAGCAAGGATATATCAATCTTATAATCTGGTTCTATTCCCCCCAGACAATGGATTTGCAACTTGCTTGTAAACCAAATTAACCATGGAAAATTTCAAGAATCTACGGAAGATGATATGCGGCGTAATTCACATATACAATGTGTACTGAAAGTAGCACATAGTTGATTAAGTGAATTATATGCAGTAGAGTAAATTACCTCTCCCTTTGGAGTTTCCTCCTTAAGAACCTGCCAATATGTCAGGTATCAGCAGATGTATATTAACCAAGAGAAGTTATCTTGTTAAATGAGGAATGAAGTGCAAGCCCTGTCATAAAAATTCAATATTTACTATATAAAGGGAGATTTAACATCTTACAGTCCCAAATACACCAACTGATGATCGCCTCATCTGCATCTGCCTAACCATTCTGCTTGGATCTCTCATGTAGGCAGCTACTTGTTGACTAATACTCTGCAATTGGAAGAGAAAATGAATGATGTTGAACATTTGGGAAAGCTAGTCACAAGTTCACTTAAAGGCATGGCATGTATCAATCCTAGGGTCAAACCTGATTAAAAGCTTGTAGTCTTCCTTTAATGGAAGCAGCACCTGTGTTGATCTGTGCCCTCGTTTGCCATTTGTCAATTTCTTTGTTTCTGAAAGCAGCCATTCTACAAGATGCAACAGAAAGGTCTTAGTCAGCTCAAGTTATAAGTAAATTTTTCTTAATGCCAACAATAAAGGATGTTTTTTTAGCATGAAAATATATCCTTATTGATAGAAGACTGCCACGAGTAGCATCTTGATTCTAATTCTTTTACAACAATAGTTACAGATATGCATTTGATGTTCCACTACTGGCTTGTTCCGATAGCATAAATCTACTTTACTGCTGTGATTGGAATTTTTAAGAAAATCAACCAACTTTAATTGCTGGGACTATCCCCTCGTTTTATTTGTTAGAGTTACAGGGAACATCATAGTATTACAGGGGACTGAAAAAAAGCATTGACCAAAATGAATAGTGATTAAAGGGGACTGAAAAACAACAATAATAATAAGATTTTGAATCTAAAATTTAAGGGAAAATTCAAAACAAAACTGAAAATAAAAGTTCATGTAAGATTTAGGAGTATTTGACAAAGGGCCAAAACTCAAAATATCAATTAGTGTGGTAAAAAGTTCAAGAGAGCAAAATATACAATATGATTTGGGTACCTTGAAAATAAGTTGGAAATCCTTGACCAATCCTCATCATCATCAACACCAATGTTCTTAGATGGTTCTGAATGCTTAGATCGCCCCGAGTTACCTTCAGAACAGAAAAGACATATTAGGGTAAGCAGTGCATGTAAATATGCAGTATGAATTTAATGAAAACGTCGATTTAGTAACTAGAGCTATCAATTAAACTGAGCTACCCCAACACCAAATTTTACTTCACTTTTCAAGCGAGCTTTGATAATGGCAGGATTTCTAGGTTGATATTTTTAGGCCAACTTAAAATTTAAGATGATTTTGGCTAGGCACAGAGCAATTCAAAGAAGGCGCAACCAATCATGCTTTTATTAATATTTAGTCTCAGGATTAGCAGTTAAATTGATGGTTACTAGCTCACAGCTTGTAGTTTAAGTCACAAAGTGTCAAACATAACCAATCTCCCAGATCTATTACCCAAAAAACCGGGCTAGCCAATACTCGATGAGAACCAGCACTGATATTACTACTTGGCTGAACCAGGGTTTAGCCCCACAGCCTAAGTAGCCAATGTTTAGGTTTGAAATTCATGTTTGCATCTTTAGGCAAAGCCTGAAAACCGCACCCAATTCCGTTCCGCTTGACTGACACCCTAAGTTGTTAGCACTCAATTTCAATAATAGTCCACTTTATAGAAAATAATTTTTGCACAGAACACTCGAATTCTAGGAACTCTCAATAAAGGCCAAGGATATGATCATCAGTTTGAATTACAAAGTAATGTAATTGTAATAGTTTCTCGTCTATACATACCATTTGTTGCATCTTGTGTGATAGATGGGTTCTTTTCAACCAAAGCCTGTGACAACCACTTTATGTTAAAAGTGTGGTAAAGACATGAAAATATTAAACAAATTATGAAAGTGTATAAGAAGTTATGATACTAGTCATACTAATAAGATCTAAAGATACCTCTTGCAGTTCTAGAAGAGAATTCAAAGTCTTCTTTGATGATGCAACTAGATCGGAGTATGCTGCATTCACATCCTCATGTGATCCACAAAATTGAGACCTGACTGGCTCCTGCAGACAACATTCCAGGTATGACCCTACTGCAGAGAGATAGGATTGTATGAAAATGAAAAAAAAAAAATTAGCCTGCTGCAACAAACCTGTGGTAATCTATTTGAACTTGAGAACGGTTTCTGAAGCAAGAATCTGAACTCTAGAGTTTTGTCCCAGATAACCTTCAGAATAGAACAGATTTTATTAAAATCAAAACGAACAACAAGCAGGTAATAATTTGCTCAGATGAAAACTAAAATGGCATCCAACAGTTAACAATTTAAAAGCCATTTGACAATAATTTTAAACAAAGAACATTAGTTATTCAGATTACGTTAAGGGAAAATTGTGTCACAGACATTATGAACCATTTTCTACAAACACACCTTTTGGTTCTTCAAAGCTTGCCCTTTAAGAATGTCTTCACCCTTGTGATGCTTTAGATTCTTGAGAATATCTCTGAAAAACAGAATCCAAATAAAAATGAATGAAAAAAAAAAAACAACTCCGTATATGAGCACAAATCAATGTACTTTTCATTTCGCTTATCAACAACAGACAAATCAACAAGTCTTCCCCTTGTAGTTTAAACATTTGAGACAAAACACCAATTGCAATCAACCACTACCATATCAACTCACACCATTGCAACATAATCGACATCCTAGTCCTAAAGCTGGTAAAGCATATATCTTACTGCTCTTCGTGCTGAATATCCATGTATTCTTTCTCAAGTTGTTCAATCTCAGCATCTTTGTCGCCATTATCTTCCTCCTCTTCTTCTCCTTCATCATCTGATCTTTCTTCCTCCTCGTCCTCAAATTCATCTTCTTCTTCTTCTTCTTCTTCTTCGTCCATCTACAGTTTTACAAACACTATCAATTAACAACATAATCACCTCAACAAAAACAAAAAAAATCAAAACCCAATAATAGTCAATAGAAAGTAAAACTAACATTTAACTCAGTGCTATCCAAATCAGCATCATCCTCAAAATCACTGTCGCTTTCAGGCGCCTTTCTCGACCGCTTTGAAGGCATTAGTTGTAGATTGACGAAACTAACTCACAACTCCGGAACTCTATTGCTTGAAGCAGCAGTTGACGAACCCAGAAATCTCGAAAGTGACGAAATTGCGGAACAGGAGAACTCCTCTTCTCACTTCTCAGGCGTCTAAACCCTATAAACCCTGCTTTGCTGAATCCAAACATATAATTTTAGGGTTGAGCGGCTCGCCATTTTTTGTCTTAATTTTTAGTTGAAACCTGACCCGAGCCGGGCCTGTTCGGTTCACGTGACAAAGTCTGTTTATATTAACCGGTTCGGTTAACATGGTTGAGAATTTAGGTGCCGCACTGCTACAAAGTACAAACACATTGCAAAAGTTGATGCTATAAATTTTTTGGGATGATCTTAGTATAGTGTGCACTGTCAATTTCCCAATTAAGCATTTAATTAGATGAGCAGTAGAAATTTTGTACAAGTTCAATGGTAATGCTACTTTCTCATGTCTTTTTTTTTTAACTGATCTGTTATTTTGTAATATACTTTACAAATTCAGTTTATTTTTTTTTAGGGGTTTTTATAATTTAGGGCTTTTGAAAGCCTAAAATTAGAAGAAAAAAAAAATATTATGAACTTTGGGTTGTTCATAAAAAAGGACACTGTTTAACAAATAACCATAAAATATTACATAATTACGAAATGTCACTATAACAATGTAACGGAATTGAAATAGATCCGTTACTGAAAACGGAGTGTGAACACTTTGTGTTTGGGTGGTTACACCACGATCTGCTTCATTAACTTACACTACTATTCCCTCTCTCCTAACCAGACTCAACTTCTCTTCCTTCCCTCATTCTCTCATTCTCTACTTCTCTACTTCTCTCCTCTCATTCTCCGACGTCGAATCTCCACCGTTCTCCTCTTCTTCTCCGCCGACGAGTCTCCACCGTTCTCCTCTCCTTCTCCGACGTCGAATCTCGACAGCTCGCAGTACAAGCAAATCTCAGCTGCTCAGGTAACAGATATTTCACTTTCTTTTACAGATTCAAATAGAGTTTTGATGATGCATGACATGAGATGATGATGATTCCATATTTGCTGAAGAAGAGGATGAGAAATCTGAGATGTTTAGACTGGGTTCCAGAGAGTGAAGGGGAAGAAGGTGGAAGATGGATGATGATTTTAGGTTTGGGGAGATTAGATGATAAATTGGAAGATGATTTTAGGTTTGGGGGGGAGTAGATGATAAATTGGAAGATGATTTTAGGTTTGGGGGGATTGGATGATAAATTGGAAGATGATTTTAGGTTTAATACATATATACAGTGTTTATAGATGTTATAGAACATTTTGTTCAAGAATAAATTGTTGGAACTATCAAAATAACTGCTATTTTTTTAAATTTTGCTTGGGCGCTAAAAATTATGAGTGTTTCTGTGTGTGTGAATGGATGAATCTGTGTTATGTGCAAGGAACTATAACAGAAACTATTCTAGTAACTATCTTATTTGAGTTTATGTGAATGAAATTATATTGTTTCAGTGTTGCATAACTGTATTAGTAACTATGACATTTGGTGATGCAAATATATGTGAACTGTTTGAGTTTATGGTTGTATCGGGTTATAATAACTTTTTTCCCTCACATATGCAGAAAATGGCACCAAAACTGAAAACTAGTCCGGCAAAGAGGTTACTACAAGTGACAACGATATACAACACGAGCTACGAACAAAGAAAAGGAATGAGGACAATCCAGAAAAGAAGACTGCAAAACAAAAACAACGAAAGGTAACTATCTATCTTTGTAATCGAAATTTTATTTTTTCTGTAACTGTTAGTGTAACTATTAAGCAGTTAGTAATGCAAATGTTAGTGTATAAATCATATAACTATGAATTGATGGGAGCATAGAAGAAAAAAACAGAAGAGATAGAAGGGAAAGAAAAAAAAAAGAAACTGGAAAGGAAAACAACACAATTAGTTAGTAACTATAGTAGTAACAGTATTTCTTATAAGTAACTATCTCAGTAACTATGTTACAATTGAAAAAGTGTCTTAGTAACTGTGTTTATCGAATGTGCAGATAAGCGAAGATAAGGTAGCGGCGGCTGCCAAAAGAAAAAGAAAACAAGATGATGAAAGCGATGATGGTGCTGATGTTAAAAAAGGAAAGCAAGCACGAAAATCAGTAAGTAACTGTCACAGTAACTGTTTTTCTTTTGAGTAACTATCTTATTAACTGTGTTATAATTGAAAAAACTGTCATACTAACTTTGCTTATCAAATGTGCAGATAACGGAAGAAAGGAGAGCTAGAGATAAAAAAAGAAAATGGCAACAAGAGGATGATGGTGATGAAACTGAATATGATACATCTAGTAGTGGTAGTGGATCTGATTATCAAATTGATGAAGATGATGATAAAGGTGCAAAGAAGATCGTCCTGATAGAAAAACAAGAAGAACATCAACTGCAAAATCATGTAAGTAACTATCATAGTATCTACTAACCATCATAGTAACTATCACAGTATCCGCTAACTACCATAGTAACTATGAAAGTAACCACTAACTATCAAGGTAACTATCATAGTATCTATGAAAGTAACTAGTAACTATCATTGTAACTATCAAAGTAACTAGTGTTGACAGTAGCCGCAGAGAGGCTACAGCAGGACCACAGACCCGCAGCAAGCGCACCAGGGCCCGGCCCAAGGGTCGGGACCAGATCACCAGCACCCGGCCTCGGGGCCTGGCACTCTATCTGCCTCTAGGAGCCCAGGGGCCGGGGGCGCCAGCCTGCCTAAGAGGGCTTCAGAAAGTATAAGCAGAAGGGAACCAGTCCCACATCGAAGAGTAAGGCCAGTCCTTACCCCCAACCACCTATATATGGGCCCCAACTACCTTCTTTATGAGGTAACTCGTCTCTCTCCCCGCTTACATACGTGTCTTGGTTATATATATTCCAACTATACTAACTTAGGCATCGGAGAGGAGAAGACCGGCCCGCCCGGTATTCCCCTTAGTGAGCAGGATTGCAGGAGATAGAGGTGGATTCATCAAGTATCTACTAGACCCCCGGGTTTAGGCAGAAACAATTGGCGCCGTCTGTGGGAACTCGTACAAAAAGTTGTGTTGCTCTATCAATCCTGTGGAGAAGTAGCTGCGTCCTTCAGTCCGGAAACAATGGAGGGGAGGAAGGTAAAAGCCAGCGGGGAAAAACCGAAAGCGCGAATTCAGTTCCCCAACCCAGCCTGTAGCATAAAGGCCGAGATCGGTACGAGGTTCGCCCTTTCTTCCGTCAGTGATAGGACTCATGATCACCAAAAACCAGAGAGCACCGACCAGAAGGGTCCGGAAGAAATTAAAAAAATGAAGGCGAAGGTCGAGCGCTTGCGAGCGGAGGGTGATCAAGATCGGCTAAGAGCGGAGGCCCGGTGCCAAGAATTGGAGGCAGTCAACATCGCCCTGGTGGCGGCCCTGGAGCGAGAGGGTCAGCAGAGCACTCCTCAAGCAGCACCGCGATCAGCAGGCAAGGCTAGCGAATTCCCGCATCTTGAGGTAGGACAGGCCACGGGAAGAAGAAAGACCGTGCATATGGACACGCCACTCTTTTCGGAAGCTTTAAAAAACTCCGGCCCGGCCGAGCCCCCGTACCGCACGGGCCAGGCGTCAACCGATCAGGAAAGCACTACCGCACGAGCGCTCGAGGCGCTATCCGCCTCGGTAGCAGACATGGAGGGCCGCATGGCGGCCAGCGAGAGAATGGCAGGGCGGCAGCAGAGTGGCGCGCGGTTCAACGAGCGAATTGGACCTTTCCCGCACCGAATTAGGGAATCGGGAAGATCTGGAAGCCAAAGGCCTCTAAAGTTGACCTATTCCGGGGCGGGCTGTCCTTACCAGCACCTGGACAGCTTCAAGTCACAAGCAGGGGTGAGGGGCTACTCGGACGCCACGTGCTGCAACGTATTTCAAGAAACGCTCTCAGGAGAGGCGTTGAATTGGTTCTACGGGCTGCCAATTAATTCAGTCGAAACCTTCGAGCGGTTGGCGGATCAGTTCGTCGGCCGGTTCATTCTAAGAGCCAGGACAGCCCAGGCATCCACAATCCTTTTTGACTGCATGCAAACAGACAACGAGCCCCTACGTGCCTTCGTTAACCGGTGGCAGATTGCCACAGCCGGGGTCAGGAACCTGGACAGGCAGATCGCAGGGATGGCCTTCAAGCAGGGTTTAAGACCCGGAGAACTTTCGTACGACTTGCTACTACAGGAGCCGCTGGGGTACGACGAGCTGATGACTGTGGCCGTTAGGCACGCTCAGGCAGAGCACGACACATATGGGGACAAGGCGCCCAAGCGGATAGCGGACGACCTGCAGCCGTCCCATGGGGGCAAAGCCGGATGGCTAGATCGTAGCCGAGCGCCCGCAGCCACTAGGAAAGCAGACCCACGGGAGGAATGGCAACCCCGGCGGAGCGATGGCGACGGTTCCTGGCCAGCAAGAAAACAGCCATTTGTGCGTTCGGCGCGGCCTCTAGCTGCTGCCCCAGCAGAGCGACCACCGCGGGCCTTGGCTATTTTGCCAGCCGGAAAGCCCAAGGATCTAGCCCTTCGGACCGATGACCGGAAGGCCCAGATAGCGGTCGTAATCAACCGGACCCGCCAGAAGGACCCCAACGACGAGCAACCGCGGCCTCGGCAGGTGGGAACTATAAACACCCGCACTCCCGGGGGGATCGAGGTACACGGGAGCATTAACACGATACACGGCGGGGATCGTATAGATCGACTTACCCGGAACTCGAAGAAGCGGTGCCTAAGATCGGTCCGAGGGAAGGAGGTATACGCCTTCGGCGAAGGAAGCGGCCAGGCCGCTAAAACCGGATGGAGATCGATCACCTTTTACGAGGGGGAAGAGCCGGAGGATCTGATCCAACCGCACAGCGACCCCTTCCTCTTTACGGTCCAAATAGACCACTGGATGACCAGTCGTATGCTGATTGATACCGGGGCCTCAGTCAACGTAATGTTCCGGGATGCATACAAGGGGTTGCAGAGAGGAAGGAACAAGTTATCCCAGGATAACGAGCCGCTCATAAGCTTCTCCGGTGAGGTCGTCCAGCCCCTGGGATCGGATTACCTACCGATCATCTTCACCGAGGGAGACAGAACCAGAAAGGAGCATTTGGAGTTCATCATTGTTGACTGCCTATCATCGTACAATGGCATAATCGGTCGGCCAGGGTTATGGAGGCTTAAAACGTTCATTGCCGGCCATATGTTAATGATGAAGATGCCTTCACCGGCCGGAGTCATTACCATACGCGGGGACCAAAGGATCGCCCGCAAGTATTACACAGAAGCCGTGACCCACAGGAGGAAGCGGGCCGAGGTCTTCACAACCGCTCAGCAGGCACCCGGGCCGGATCTAAACATTGACCCACGTGATGACGTCAAGACAAAAGAGTCGGGCGGTTCATCGAGAAACTGGAGCCACCTGCGGCCGTGGAACAAACCGAAGCAATCTGCATTTCGGTGGACCACCCGAAGCGAACTGTCGTAATAGGGACGCGGCTCGATCCAGCTGTTAGGCAAGAGCTCATAGCCTTCCTCCAGGACAACGGTTCGGTCTTCGCATGGTCCTATGAGAACATGCCGGGCATATCCCCGGAGATAGCTGTGCATGAGCTAAATTTATTGCCCAGCGTTCCCCCGGTAAGGCAGAAGAGGAGATCTTTCAGTCCCGCCAAGTATGAGGCAATCAGAGCGGAGGTACAGAAATTGAGGAGTATAGGGTTCATCCGGGAAGTCCAGTACCCCCGTTGGCTCGCAAACGTAGTTATGGTACCAAAGAAGGGAACCGGCCAATGGCGTATGTGCGTGGACTTCACTAACCTGAACCGGGCGTGTCCAAAGGACAGCTTCCCGCTCCCCCGGATTGACCAGCTTATAGATTCCACGTCCGGTTTTAAGATGCTCAGCTTCATGGACGCTTACGCCGGATACAATCAGATTAGGATGCACCCGGATGATGAGGAGCACACATCATTCACAACCGACCGAGGTACCTACTGTTATAAGAGGATGACGTACGGTCTGAAGAATGCCGGGGCCACCTACCAGCGAACGGTCAACCAAATGCTGGAGCAAGAAATGGGTAAAACCGTAGAGGTTTACGTGGATGACATGCTGGTCAAGAGCTTGACTGCAGGGGCCCACGTCCAGGATTTGGCCGTAGTCACCGGCAAGATGCTCAAGTTCGGAATGCGCTTAAACCCAAAGAAGTGTATTTTCGGAATTTCAGAAGGCCTATTCCTAGGTCACACCATCAGCCAGCGAGGGATAGAGGCCAACCCGCTGAAGGTCCAGGTGATTTTAGATATGGAAACGCCAGAAGAGAGAAACTAGGTCCAGATGTTGACCGGCCGGTTAGCCGCCCTCGCCAGATTTATCTCCAGCCTAACCGACAAATGCACCCCATTCTTCAAATTGCTCAAGGCGCAGCAGACTAGGAAAATCCACTGGGCAGCGGAGCATGAAGCAGCGTTCCAGTCTATCAAGGCGTATCTGTCAGCAGTGCCTCTCCTATCCAAACCAGTGCCAGGCGAAATGCTATACCTTTACATAGCTGCATCCGCGACGGCCGTCTCCGCGGCTCTCATTAGGAAGGAAGAAACGCTCGAACTCCCGGTATACTATGCGGGAAAGGGACTCACTGGAGCAGAAGGCCGGTACCCCGACATAGAGAGATTGGCTCTGGCCCTGATTGTTAGTGCCAGGAAGCTCCGGCATTATTTCCAGGCTCACTCCATCACCTTGTATACCAATCACCCTCTGCGACAGATCCTACAAAGGCCGGAGACCAGTGGTAGGCTCGTACGGTGGGCAGTTGAACTGGGAGAATTCGACATCATCTACGCCCCGCGAACGGCCATCAAAGGGCAGGCAGCTGCGGACTTCATATGCGAACTCACCCCAATGGCGGTAGAAGCACACCCCGACCGGTGCGAGCCCACCGAGGCAGTACGAGCCACAAAGGCCGCGCGAGGCCTCCCCACCGGTTGGAAGCTTTACGTGGATGGCTCCGTAACGACCAGGCGGAGCGGTGCTGGTGTCATGATAACCTCGCCCGATGGCCAGTCATAGGAGTATGCGTTACGGTTCCTTTTTAGCACCTCCAACAACGCTGTTGAGTATGAGGCCCTCATAGCCGGTCTGCAACTGGCCAAGGAGTTGGGAATCTCGTCCATGGAGATATACAGCGACTCTAGCCTAGTGGTGAACCAGATGAACGGGGTGTTCGAGGTCAAGGAGCCCCAGCTGTCCTCTTACCAGGCTCTGGCAAAAACCTTGATCGAGCCATTCGAGGGCGCCACGATCCAGCACATTCCCCGAGAGGAAAATAGACATGCGGATGCCCTCGCAAGGCTGGCAACCGGAAACTACCCTCCAGAGTACCGGAGGGCAAAAATGGAAACTCTCCAGCAGCCAAGTATAAACAAAACCATCTCTGAGATATTTGCGGTAGAAGAAGCGCCACCAAGCTGGATGGATCCAATAGTCAAGTATTTGACTGACAAAACCAGCCCCCAGGATGCGGTAGAGGCCAGAAGATTACACCTCCGCTGCGCCCGGTACGGTCTCCTCAACGGCCAGTTATACCGAAGGGGGCACAGCTTCCCCCAGCTGAGGTGCGTGACAAAAGAGGCAGGCGAGGCTATCATGCGAGAGATCCACGAGGGGGTATGCGGTAATCACTCCGGCGCAAGATCATTATCCCACAAATCGCTCCGGGCGGGGTATTTCTGGCCAGACATGGCGGCAATGTCAAGAAAAATATCAGGCGGCTGCCACAAGTGCCACATGTACGCCTCTGTACCTCACGCCCCGGCAATCGCGTTATCAATCCTGTTGGCACCGTGGCCATTTGCACAATGGGGATTGGACATCATCGGCCCTTTCCCAACGGCTATAGGACAGTACAAGTATGCCATCGTGGCGGTAGACTATCAGACCAAGTGGGTTGAGGCGGAACCCATGATAAAGATCACTGAGGAACGGGTTAAAAAGTTCCTATGGAAGAACATCTACTGCCGATTTGGGGTACCACAGACTATTGTCACGGATAATGGGACACAGTTCAATAATGCTGATCTTATCCAGTACACAGCCTCTATGGGAACTCGGATGTTGTTCGCTTCAGTGGCGCACCCACAGACCAACGGCCAAGCGGTCAATAAGATTATCAAGACCCTCCTGAAAAAGAAGCTGGAGGCTAAGAAGGGGTGTTGGGCCGAGGAACTCCCCGCAGTGCTATGGGCCATCCGGACAACAGCAGCAGAGGCAACAGGAGAGACCCCGTTCTGCATGGCATTCGGGAGCGAAGCGGTACTCCCGGTAGAGACTGGCATACCCAGTGGCAGGGTAGAGAACTACGATGCCGAGACAAATGCCGAGGGGCTATTACTCAACCTGGACCTCATCGAGGAGCGCCGCGACCAGGCACATATGCGCAACCAAACCTACAAGCAGCGGATCGCCCGGTATTATGACAGAAGGGTCCGGGAGAGAAACCTCCAGGTCGGGGACTGGGTCATGAGAAAGATCCAGAAAAAACCGTTGGCCCTAGAACCAACATGGGAAGGGCCCTACCAGATCACTGCGGCCGTCGGACCGGCAACATTCCACATTATAGACACCGACGGCATCTATTCCACCCGGCCATGGAATATCCGACACCTACGGTTCTACCCTAGGTAGTAGCGGTCACAGAACAACAACGGTGTGTTTGACATTAATGTTGCAATACGTAGTTTCAATAAATACAAATAAAATACAATAGTTGCAAGATATGCATTTACAAGGTAAACAGCTAGCTACCGCCCCCCGGAGCCTCCAATCCCCGGCCCGCCGCTTTTTAGAGCCTGCTTCTGTTCCACCATCTCAGTCAAGGCTATATCAGCCTCCATCTGCTTAGCATCAAGCCATCATTTCTCCTTCCACTCCAGATAAGCGTCGGTGATGCCCTTCTCCCGGGCCGCGTCCAGCATCTCTTCAAATTCGACCGACTCCCGGAAGTCGTCGACAGCCTTATCAGCTACTTCGGCAAGCTGGGATTCCGACAGCTTCTCCCTTCCTTGGGCGGCCACTGTGACCTGGTTCTGCAGCTCCAAAACCTTCGCCTCCAACTCTGCAATTCTCCCTTCCCGGGCGACAGCCTGGGTCTGCAGTTCCGAAACCCTCGTCTCCAGCTCTGCGACCCGCCCTTCCCGCGAAGCAGCTTGTCGATCGGCCTTTTCCCGTTCTTGCTGCAGGTCACGGCACAACCGACCGGTTAGCTCTTTCTCTCGCACGAGCTCGGTGCCTAACCGACCAACTTTCTCTCTTTCCTCTGCAAGCTTGGCTTCGGCCACGTCCGCCCGCACGCTCAACTCCTCCACCCGCTCCTCCAAAACCGCAGCAACCTCCCCTCTGGGCTCGGCGGCGCAAAGGCTATGAACCAGCTGCGAGGCATAAATCAACGAACATTAGCTCGTACCACTCCAAGAGAAGCGGAAGCACAAGAACACTTACCCGAACAGCTAGTTCCACGAGCTTCATCCTGTTCTCACCCGATCGACCAGTCTCAGGGTTGTCTCGGTCGAGTCCCAGGGCTTCGAGGGTAGCAACCACGAACCTGCCAGTTTCATCAGCAGAGCCGCAAGCGGCTCCCGGCACCCGAGCCCTTCGATCAACCGCCTCCACGACGGGAGCCACCGCCCGCTCAGCTGGCCCAGCCGAGCCGGACGCCCCAGCGTCAAGGGTTCTCGCCCTCTTGGCTGGAGTTTCACCATGGCCGCCTCGGCGGTCACCGGCCGCTTCTGCCGTTTCTCTCTCCCGCGAGGTCCGAACAGCCATCGGTCGCGCCACGGGTCCTGGACCAGGAGGTCTCACAGACCGCCCTTCCCGAATACGTAGCAGGGAGGTATTCCCACCGCTCGGAAGCCTTCCATAGTAAGAATCCGGAAACACAAGCGGCACTGCCTTATCATGTTCCCCGCGTCTCTTGCTAGCCGTATCAATAACGGTCTTCGCGGCCACCTCCCCCGTCTCCGCCAATCTCGAGACTACAAGCTCCTCATCCGGTTCGATAGTCTCCTCAACTTTAAGCGCGAGCCGGGGAGGGTTAGCTGCAACCAATAAGTCCAGCAGTCAAGACACAAGCAGCAACGCAAAAGGATGAAATTATGCAAGGCACCTTACCAGGTTTTCTCCCCATCTCGCATATCTCCAGCACGTTCCATCGGATGAAATTGTAGGAGCTCCGACTCAGATGGTCCCAGCCATGGAACAACCGGTATATCCGTTGCTTCTCCAACTCCCCCAGCCAGTACGACTGATCCCCGATCGGCTGATAGGCCCCGGGCACCTGATGGCCCCTCCAGTTACGCTGCCACCTGCCGCCGGCCAGCACCACCGACTTCCTCCACGTATCTGAAACCGATGACGGCAGGTGCGTGATAGCAGCAGCATGCTCCCGCGTGGCAAAGTTCACACAGCCGCTGCATTGGGCCTTTCGGCAGTAAGAAATCTTGTACAGCGCCCGAAACTCATTAACCGTGGGCCAGTTCATGTGGCTCAGGCTGAATAGGCACCCAAGCCCAAGCAACTGCCTCCACTGGTTGCTCGGAAGCTGGGCCGGGGAAAGATTTAGCGAGCTCAGCATATACTGAACAAATTCCGGTAGCGGCAGCGATAGTCCGTGTCGGAACTGATCGTCGAAAACAGCAACCCAGCCCGGTTCCGGGTTACAGGCCAGCTCTCCGGGACGCAGCCCTCGAAGTTTAACAGAAGGATCGATGTCCCACTTCGCTCGAAACTCCCTGATCTCTCCCTCATCCATGCTCCTAATTGGTTCGTCACAAAGAATCGTCTTGTCGCCATTCAGCAGCTCGTGCCTTCTGGGCCCACGGCCGTCGCCGCCGTGATGCGCAGGTCTCCCAGACGCCATAATCCTAACACAAAATAAGTCAGATCTGCAGCAAGGCGGACGAGGAGAGTAGAAGGCAAAGGGTCTAGGCAAACTGTGGAAGGGGGCGAGCAGAATGAACAATAAATAGGGCAACAAGAAAGGCAACAAAACCCCAGCCGTGGATTCCCTCCATCTCAGACCATTCCCTGTCGACACGTGTCCCAGCATGGATAAGGGATCTCATCTAGCATAACTGATGGGACTGATGGGTTTTCCCCTTTATCGCATGTCCGCCACCTGTCCCACTTATAAGCAGCATTTAGGGAGAAGGAGCGAATAACGGGGCGTCCATTCCCCTCGTTTCCCCAGAAAGTCAACTCCGGCTCAATCCGACACCAGGGCGGTTCACGAGTATGGTTATTCAACCGGCTGCATGGTCTCTCTCTTTTCCTTGTATATCTTCAAGGCCTCTCACCGCTTGTGATTTTTTCCAACCGCTTCGAGAGCATTTGCCCAGGTATGCACCCCCCCCTTTTTTTTAACGCCATCTTTGTTGCATATCACTGGGGGACTCGTCTCGATATGGCATGTCGCCCGGTCGAGATCCACCCAGCACTATGACACTCCACCGGCTCTGGAACATTTAACCCACTCCACGACATTCTACCGGTTGTCACTTTCCTTGGCCTATGGCCAGGAACGAGCCAACAATAAAGGCTTCTAAACGCATGGGCTTTATAAACCCGGACGAGCTTACATCTAACCCATGTACTCTTGTCCAGCAGGATAAAAACTGTGCATCACACTGAACTGTGATACATTTGGGGATACATGGCGAGACTCGTTATCTCAACGCCACTCCACTGGGCAGATTGTTTCTCTAACACAGAACAAGTCTCCCCGCAGGCTAGCAAACCTGCACGTTACCTCAACGCTTAACCAACAAAAGCTGAGAAGAACTAGCAAGTGTTAACCAGCGCCTCAGTACGGCCGTAACACTCTCCGGGATGTCTGTTGGCCTATTCCATGCACCAACAGGCCCTCCCGTAGGCTAGCGTTTCCGGGACTCGTCTCGATATGGCAGAACGCCCGGTCGAGCTCCCGAGAACCAAAGGAACTTTGAAGCATTCTAACTGGGGGACTCGCCGAAATGGCATTACATCCGGGCACCGGTCGAGGTCCGCTCCGCCGCGACCAGTGCTACCGATATTATAAACATACTTATGTTACTTACCATCAACGACGCTACTCACCTCGGTCACGCCCAATCTTTAACGCGGACTTGGGGGACTGGGCACCGGTAGGTTGGTAACCCTGCGGGTCTGCAGGGCAAGAGTAAGACAGTTAAGTCCCCATTCAAGATTGCACTTGACCGGGAACTTGGGGGACTTGTTGACAGTAGCCGCAGAGAGGCTACAGCAGGACCGCAGACCCGCAGCAAGCGCACCAGGGCCCGGCCCAAGGGTCGGGACCAGATCACCAGCACCCGGCCTCGGGGCCTGGCACTCTATCTGCCTCCAGGAGCCCAGGGGCCGGGGGCGCCAGCCTGCCTAAGAGGGCTTCAGAAAGTATAAGCAGAAGGGAACCAGTCCCACATCGAAGAGTAAGGCCAGTCCTTACCCCCAACCACCTATATATGGGCCCCAACTACCTTCTTTATGAGGTAACTCGTCTCTCTCCCCGCTTACATACGTGTCTTGGTTATATATATTCCAACTATACTAACTTAGGCATCGGAGAGGAGAAGACCGGCCCGCCCGGTATTCCCCTTAGTGAGCAGGATTGCAGGAGATAGAGGTGGATTCATCAAGTATCTACTAGACCCCCGGGTTTAGGCAGAAACAACTAGTAACTATCATTGTAACTAGTAACTGTCACAGTATCTACTAACTATCATAGTAACTATCACAGTAACTAGTAACTATCATAGTAACTATGAAAGTAACTAGTAACTATCAAGGTAACTATCATAGTATCTATGAAAGTAACTAGTAACTATCATTGTAACTATCAAAGTAACTGGTAACTATCAACTGTCATACTAATTTTGTTTTAATTGTGTTTTCAAATGAGCAGAAGAAAAAGGGGCAGACCCTACAGTTCAGAAGCACCCTACCAAATTTCAATGAATATGGGGGCCAAATACCTGAGGCGGTACTACAGCTGATCGAGAGGACTTCCTTTGCCAAGCTGTTTCAAGCACTCCACCTGAACCTAATTTATGGTTCAAAGTCAAACAACCAATTGGGGATGGTGCTAGAAGCTTACGATCATGTAACAGATGTGTTTCAGTTTGCTGGGAAGAAGTTCCGAATAAAATCATCAGATGTTTCATAAATTTTAGGGCTGAACCGTACATGAGTGTACATTCAGAGAAAAGAGACGCCCATTTCTGATTTTGTGATCAGATTTTTCGGACAAGCAAAGGAAGTCAATAAAAAGATGGTGAATACAGCCATAACAGCCGAATTAAACAAGAATCTTCAATCTAATGAGGAAAGATGAAGCAGAGATGCAAATATAGCAAGGCTGATAATTGTCGACATTCTCATCAAGCTTCTCTTCCCAAATGCAAAGGGAACCCTCCATATAGACATGGTCAGAGTTGTGGAGGATTTAGATGAGACATCTAACTATGCCTGGGCAAAAAAAGTCAAAATCTTCTTGAAAAGATGTCTCACACAGTACAAGAAATCGGACCGTGCATCAAAGAATACAGGAGGATGTGTTCATGTCATTCTGGTAAGCGCGCGAGTTTTATCTTCTTTTATTCTTTTATGTTATATCATTTTGATTCTTATAAACTAACATTCCTTTTGCAACCAGTATTGGCTGTGCATAAAGACAAACTTGGTGGAGCCAATTCCAGGGAGGGACAATGAACAACACCAGATCAGAAAATGGGACCTAGAAAAGTTGAAGAAAAAGATGTGGAAGTATCAACTCAGACTTGTCAGTAAGTATCATCTTAGTAACTATCATTTGTGAATAGCTATCTCTGTAACTGTGGTAGTAGTACCTAAGTAACTATCAATTTTGAAAATTATTTGTGTAGTTATCATAGTAACTATCTCAGTAACTATAAATTTTGTAAACAATCTGTGTTACTATGTTAGTAACTATCTGACTAACTATTATCTTTGTAACTATGTCTGACTAATTATGTTAGTAACTAGTAACTATCATAGTAACTATCAAAGATGACTAACTATCATCTTTGTAACTATGTCTGACTAACTATGTTAGTAACTATTTTGGTAACTATCATTTTGGTAACTATGTCAGTAACTGTGTGAGTAATTGTTATTTGATATTTTTTTTTCAGAAACATTTCGCAAAAAGCAGAGAAGACCTGGAAGGCACAAGTGAGGATGAGGATGAACCTGAAGCAGCTGAGCAGACTGAAATAGAACAAATGCAACCTGGAATCATCAACAAAGAAAACTCAGAACAGCTCAGGCAAAAGCAAATGCAGATTGAGCATTTGGAAAAAAAATTGCAAGAAAAGGAGAAAAATCTAGCACAGATGTCACAAGATTTGGAAGACGCCCAACTGGAAATTGTGGTGATGAAAGAGAGTGCAACGGCACAAGAGCTGGAAAATTTAAAATTAAAGGCTGAGTTGGAGAGGCAAAAGAAAATTGTGGCCGTACTGACTCAATTCTCCGACCCAATGGAGATGACACCACCACAATCTCAATCAGATGACCTAGAAAAACTGGCGACTAAAGCCGAAAAAGAAGGGCAGGCAACTGAAATGAAGGAAAGCAGTCAGAAAAATGCAAAAGAAGAAGAAGAACACCTTGTAGCAGATCAGCTGGACGCTTTGAAAAAAGTGGAGGAAGAAATAGAAAGGAAGAAAAAAGAAGAGGCTGAAAAAATAAGAGAGGAAGAAAAAAGCAAAGGTAATAAAAATTTGTTATTAACTATCAATTTTGAAAACTATATGTGCAACAATGTTAGTAACTATCTTAGTAACTATCAATTTTGAATAATTATCTTAGTAACTATCAATTTTGAAAACAATCTATGTAACTATGTTAGTAACTGTCTTAGTAACTATCTGATTTTGAAAACTATTATGTGTAACTATGTTAGTAACTATCATCTTTGTACCTATTTTGTACAACTACCTTAGTAATTATCATCTGAGAAAACTATCTGTTTAACTACCTTAGTAACTATCTTAATAACTATCAACAGAACTGAGTAACTATCATCTGAGTATCTGTATTAGTAACTATAACTGTAACTATAACTATCATATGATTTCCTATCGCGCAGGTGATGAGGAAGAAACAAGAACATATCGTAGAAAAATCCCAAAGGAAGCAAGATGGTCACCCAAGACACCGATGACGGAAATGCCTTCTTTCAACATCTTGTCGGGGATTATATCTCCTTGGGGAGCTTACAGCACTCCCACGCAATCACCGCAGCAACCAAAAGAAATCTCAACAGCAAATCTGAGGACTCCACCTACTTCACAAGCCAGAAAACTAACTATGGGTGGCATGATAACTGAACCTCACAAGTTCCAGATCATAGAGTCACCAGTTCCCATGCCTGTTTTCAACCAATCTGAGGCTAAAACAAAGAAAAAAGTGCATTTCAGACCAAACCAAAATGTGACGAATTTTTCGACGAAATGCACTCCGGGAGTTCAGCAGAATCGCGGGGAATATATTCATATGTTGTGCGCATAAAAAACAGAAAAGAGGGCGTCAAGAAAGGACAACATATACTGGTGGACTGAAGTCAAAGCTGAACGGGAAATCAAAAGAAAGAGGCAGGAAGAGAACAGAAAAAGTTCGAAGAAGAGAGGCGGAAAAAGAAAAAGGAGGAAAGTTTGAGAAAGGTGGTGCAACCAGAACAGGTTGAATCAGTAACTGCTGTTCAAACATCATTTGACGATGTGGCTGGGGTGACAGAGGAAAGTGAACCAATATACCTTGTTGGTGATTCAGAGGAACCTTATCAACCAAGCCAACGAGAGGTGATGGACTGAGATGACCACACAATTTACAAAGGTCATATGGACGAAAACACGAAGCAAAGGTTTCGAGAATACTGGAACAAGGCGCCAAGCGGGTAAGCATAATATTCATTTATCCTACAATCTGTCCTGCTATCTGTCTTGGTATATATCTTATTAACTGTCTGTCCTACAATCTATCTTGGTATCTATCTGGATAATTTCTTAAGTAACTATCTCAATAACTATCATCTTAGTATCTATCTTTCTAACTATCTGCTTCAATAACTATCATTTCTGAGTAACTATCTGACTAACTACCTGTGTGACTATTTTAGTAACTATCTCAGTATCTATAATCTGACTGTAACTGTCTTATTAACTATCATATGATTTACTATCATTTGTGCAGAGTGTTCTACTGGGAAGGAAAGGAGGTGGGAACAGAAATTTCAAAGCATGAAATTGAACAAGTCGTGTTTGGAATTGACGTCGCAAACAACATGATTAATGCATTTGCATCTTTGTTATATAGCGAAATGAAGGACATTAACGATCCAGTTGCACCAAAAATAGAAATTCTACTCACTCACTCCTGGGTAAGATACTAATTAACAGGAGAATAATATTTTTGTAAAAAATTATGAGATAACTAATCATAGGTTTGGTTTGAAAAACAGATGTCGACAGAAGACCTCGAAGCAAAACCAATTCATCAGTTCCTCTGTGAACCTCTGTATGAGAAGCTAGCTAAAACGGATGTCATTATGATACCCCTTACACATAAGCGGAACTTCCACCATACTCTACTGGTGTTTGACAAGGAAGCGTGCAGATTTGCCCACTTTGATTCCATGAGAGCAAGAAGAAAAGAAACCGGGCAAAGTTTTAAAGATGCTGAAAAAATGGTATATTAGTAACTATAATCTTAGTAACTATCAATTTTAAAAACTATCTGTGTAAAATATGCATTAGTAACTGTCTTAGTAACTATAAATTTTGAAAACTATCTGTGTAACTATGCATTAGTAACTATCTTAGTAACTATCAATTTTGAAAACCTATCTGTGTAACTATGTTAGTAACTATCTTAGTAACTATCAGTTACGAAAACTATATGTGTAACTATGTTAGTAACTATCTTAGTAACTATCAATTTTGAAACCTATCTGTGTAACTATGTTAGTAACTATCAATTTTGAAACCTATCTGTGTAACTATGTTAGTAACTATCAATTTTGAAACTTATATGTGTAACTATCTTAGTAACTATCAATTTTGAAACCTATATGTATAACTATGTTAGTAACTATCTTTGTAACTATCAATATTTGCGAGCTATCTGACTAACTATGAAAGTAACTATCTGAATAACTATCATTTTTTGTAACTATCTGACTAACTATGCTATTAATAGGTTACAATGATTAATTTGTGGATGAAAGCTGTGCTTGATCAATCGGATGACATGCTGGAGAAAGGATGCAGGTATAAAATAGACTGCAACAAGAGCACCAACACCGAATTACAGATGGTAGAAGAGGTTCTTACTGAAGATGAAGTTCAATCTATAAGGTGGATTAAGGAGAATTATAAGTCAAATTTGACTGTCAGTCCGTACAGCGGAAAATTGCCTCAACAACAATCTGATTCGTAAGTTCTTATCCCAGCATCTTAGTAACAATCATCTTGTAACTGTGTATTTTTATTTTAGTAACTATCTCAGTAAATATCATATTTGTAACTATCTGTACAACTATGTTTGTAACTATATCACTAACTATCATCTTTATAACTGTCTGACTTTTATTAATCTATTTATTGTGACAAAACAGTGTCGACTGTGGGATATATGTCATGTACTTCATGAGCGTTATCATGTCATAAGGCAATTTCAACAAGAAGTTTGGGAAGAAAGAGGCTGACAAGTTTAGGGCTTACATTCTGAAGCGTTTTGCGGACAATCGGCATAGTTGGAGAGACTGTTAGATCGATTGAACATATTGTTAGGAAAATTTAGGAAGTTTGAAGTATAGGAAATTTTTTGCTTTATTTGAACAGATTGTTTATGCTTTATTTGAACAGATTATTTCATGTTTTATTTGAACAGATTGTTCATGCTTTATTTGAACAGATTGTTCATGCTTTATTTGAACAGATTGTTTCATGAAAAGTTAAGCAGATTGTTTCTGAGTAATTATCAAAGTTACTATTCAAGGAACAGTTTTGGTAACTAGCCCAGTAACTATCAAGTAACTATCAAGTAAATGACAAAGTAACTATCTTAGTAACTATCATCCTTGTACCTTAGTAACTATCATAGTAACTATCAATTTTGAAAGCTATATGTGTAACTACCTTAGTAACTATCAATTTTGAAAGCTATCTGTGTAACTATTTTAGTAACTACCTTAGTAACTATCAATTTTGTAACTATCTGTATAACTAACTTAGTAACTATCTTGATAACTATCTGCATAAAACAATGCAACGTGTCGCTGCACCGCACCACGCTGCCGAAATAAACATGAACAAAATTAAAAATGCAATCATTCAATAACAGTAAAACAAAGAAACAATCAATGTAAATTTCAATATAAGTTTCAATGTAACTTTCAAAAAACATTTTTAACTAACCATCATGGTAATTGTAAAAAAACAGCTATATATGCTGCTACACCGAAGAAAAAAAACAGAAAGTAGCTATTGTTGTAACTGCCTGAATAGCTATCTACGGAACTATATAATTTCTTTACAACTTGTTCTGTTGTGACTAGTATATTTGTTACACATGCTGCACTTGACAGTCCTTTTAACTTCATTTTTACTTCTATACCTCTATAACTTTGGCCTTCCAGGTGGTCTTTTTGTTAAAGGTGGTTGCACCAACAATGCAGGCTGAGCTAGATCCACCGGCTTTGAAATAGTAGGAACTGGGTTGATTGAGAAAGAATATGTTTCGCGATATTTATCCACCTATAACAGGAATAAAAAGAAGAAAAAATAAGGTTATAATGTCAGGTTAATGTAACTATACAAGTAACTTCACTAGTATCTATCAATGTAACTATTTAATCTGAAGTAACTATCTAAGTAACTACCGGGGTAACTGTCTAATTAATGATAAATTTAGGAGAAGTATTGCACCTTGAAAATTGGGTTGATATATGAGTACACATCAGAACAGTGTTTATGAATCACGACAAGTGCATGCGAGCAAGGAAATTCGTGAACTTGTCATTCTCCACATGAACAGTAGGATTCTTCCAAGTTCACCATAACAGAATACTTTTGGCACTGAACTTCATAAATGTATGTATCAGATCTACTAACTAACCAGTGTCTTCCCAACTCCAAGTTGACAACCAGCTTCTTTTCCAAATTCGGACACAGCTCAGTAACCCATCCAGCTGATTCTTCCTTCCGAGAAGCAATTAAAGCCATAGACTTAAGACGAATGGCTTCGTTAAATTCAATAATGGGAAGGCTCTTCAAATCCTTCACCCAATTGTTAAAACACTCAGCCAAATTATTGGTCATTTCCTCAAAACTTTCACCATTAAAAAAAGACGAAGCCCATGTTTCCAACGGAAGATCCTTCAAAAACAGATCAACAACCTCACCACCTTCATGCTTCAACTTCTGAAAATTAAGGTCAAAATATTCACGGGTGCGAGAATAAGCACAACGCATAAACAACGATAGAATCCTTTTGCTCATGTAAGAACCATTTGGAAACTTGCTGCTGAGATTAGCCTGAAGATGCCTATAACAAAATTCATGTGGACTATTAGGAAAAACTGCACGAACTGCATTAGAAGCTCAATATTACGATCAGATATGAAAGTAATTTTCCTTGTAGAATATCTCGACAGCTCTTCGGACAAAATCTTGAGAAAGAAGGTCCAATTGCTCTCATTTTCAGAATCCACAATAGCATAAGCAACTGGATATAATCCTAAACAAAAGAAAGGAAAAAATAATATCAGGTTCATGTCACTATATTAATAACTACCTTAGTAACTATCTTAGTAACTATCATCTGACTAAACTATTCTTTGTAACTATTTCAGTAACTATCGTAGTAACTATCAATTATGTAACTATATGTGTAACTATTTCACTAACTATCTTAGTAACTATCAATTTTTGTAACTACCTTAGTAACTATCTTAGTAACTATCAACTTTGTAACCATCAACTATTTAAAAGTATCTGCACTAGTATCTATCGAAGTAACTATTTTGTCTAGAAGTTCCTGAAACTATAAAAGTATTTCCACTAGTACCTATCAAAGTAACTATATGGTCTGGAAGTTCATGTAACTATACAAGTAACTACACTAGTATCTATCCAAGTAACTGTTTGGTCTGGTAGTCATATAAATGAAATTGAAAAACAAGAAAAAAGAAATGACAATAATTAACAACAAAAACGAAGAAAGCAATGTACCACAATTTGCGTCCTTTGCCGAAGCAGAAAGAAGCGTGTCTTTGTATTTGTTCGTGATGAATGTAGCATCAATACAGAGAACTGGTCTGCAAGACTGAAAACCATTCATCCAAGCACCATAAGTAACAAACATACGTTGTAACCTTCTTGTTTCAGATTCATACTGTATAGCTAGCCTAGAATATGGGTTGAATTCATATGTGCGCTCGCAAAACCATGATAAATTCTGGTAAGACTCAGACTCAACACCAAGCACAGATTCCCTCGCGCGCTCTTTGCCATACCAAGCAGTATGATAAGAGATATCTAATCTGTAGTTTAGCTTTATGTCTTGCAGTATATCAATAGCTTTCTTATTGGGATTCACACGAACTTTGTCAAGCATCACCTCCCTTATAATCTTGCTGCACATCATCTTACTCTTTTGAAGCGGGATGACACAACGACATCTATGTTCGTTCACCAAATCAGTAATCACAAAGAAACCACTATACCTGAATAACAGGTGCAAAAATCAATCAGCATATATACTTTTCCATACTAACTATCAAAGTAACTAGTAACTATCATAGTAACTATCAATGTAACTAGTAACTATCAAGGTAACTATCAAAATAACTAGTAACTATCAAATTAACTACTAAATATCTAAGAAACTATCAAAGTAACTATCTGAGTAACTATGCAATTAACAGTTCCAGTGAGTTCAAAAACTAGAACTACAAGAGTAACTATCTAAGTAACTATACAAGTAACTATCATGATAACAAATGCATGACACAATGTAGCGTGCCGCTGCACAGCACCACGTTCAGAACAAAAAAAATGTAATTATACAGAAACTGTGGAACAGCTAATGTAACTATACCTGCATAAAGATGCCTTTACACACTAATTACAACCTTCAGAATGTTTTTTCTTGCAGAAAGCAACAACACGTTCTGTCTTATTTCTCTCAAAATCATACTCAAAACCAACCTCCACGGCATACATCCGCAACTTCAACCTAAACTCTTTTACTCCACCCTCAAACATCTGACCCTTAGAGTGAATAAGAGACTTTCATCCTTTAGAAAGATACATTTTCGCATCCTCACGCCTATAACAACCCAAAAATTCATTCTCTTCAACTAAAACACTAGTATCCTTTCTAACATTATTACTAACTACACTTTCCGAAACAAAAGAACTGACATCCAAACAATTAACATCCACATCAACAAAATCAGATTTATACCGTCCCAAAACTCTAAACATCATGCTCATATTAACCTCATTTCTAAGATGGTAAACTGATACGACCCGAACCTAGAATTACCGTTTAACTGTTTTACTTTTATTATTTCTCCTCGGGAATTGTTTTTACGATTTGAAAGTTCTAAAGGTTGACTTTTAAATAAGTTGACTCGACTGAGGATTTTATTTCATGACGAGGTAGAAGACGATGAAACGAGTTCGTGGACACGTAGCATGCTCAATTTGGAGTTCGCACGAAAAAGTTACGATGTAAAATCGGTAGTTGTCCGATTTTTGGACGAGTATAAATAGCTGGGAGGAAATTTCCCTAAACGGCAATTTTTCTTTTCTTTTTCTTTTTCTTCTCTCTTCTTTCTCTCTCCTTTCCCCCGACTCGGCTCGACCTCCGGCCGAGTCTACGCCGTCCGGCCGAACTGTGCCGGCGCACCGGTCACGTTCGGACCGGCTCGGTCTCCTCTTCACGTCGGTGGCAGCGACGCGGCGTGAAACGCCGCCGTTTGGCCGTGCGCCGCTCGAGCTGGTTCGACACAGTCGAACCGGAGCTCTCTCCTCCGGCCACGGCTCGGCCCGATTCCAGTCGGGAATCGAAGGTCTCGACGTGTGCAACAATCCCATGGAAGGAATTGATCCAGTTCAGCCCAAGTAAGGAGAAATTAAAATTTGAAATTTTTAGGGTTTTTGTGATTTTTGGTGGAGGTAGTGATTTTGATGTTTTTGTTGTAATTGGAGGCTAGAATTGAGTTTAGAACATTGTTTGGAGTCGATTGAGTGTAATTTGGTGTTGAATTGGTTGATTTTTGGAGAAATTGGAGTTTGGGGGTTTTAGGCCGCCGTGTCGGCCGCCGTATGCGGCGGCTGCGTGGGTGTTTGGCGGCGGAGACGATGGGGACGAGGTCCTGAGGTGGTGGCGATGATATTGGGTTGAATTGGAGTCGATTGGCTAGGTTTTGGGCCACTGTGGTGGCGGCGGGGCGGCAGAAATGCGGCTGCCGGCGGCTAAGAAAGAAGATGAACAGTAAATCGGTAAAAAATAAAAAAGTAAAATGGTAAAAGGTGAAAAGTAAATAGAAAACCAGTAAAAGTAAATAGTAAACAGTAAATGGTAAATAGTAATTAGATTTTAACCATTTACTGTTTGACTTTCAGAATTACTGTTTGACCTAGAATAATTACTATTTAACCTTGGATTATTACTGTTGACTTACCGTAAAAAGGTAAAAGCTGTTTTAAAGGGGTTTTACGACGAAATAACTAGTAAAAGGATTAATCGGACACGGGGTGGGTGTCCTGAGTTATTTCGGACGTAGATTATTCGGTATTGAGGCGAAATTCCTATACCGATAACTGAAAAGGGAAAATTAAGAGGTTTCGTGCGAGTGAGGACGTCCACAGATTTAACGTTTATAAATAAATTCCGAGTTTCAAACTATTTTTTTATTACGTCCCTGTTACAGGTCGAGGAGTGACTCGACGTGACAAAAGCTCGGAATAGCGGCGCGCTCGGCCGTACTGTGAGTGGATTTTTATTTTAAATAAATGCATACATAATTGTTTTAATGAAATGAAGTTTATTTCAAATAAATGATTTGAGAAGCATGAAAATTCATATAGTTAAAATGCAATGATATTTAAAGAACTTTATGGTTTTGGGGTTATGCTTTTACTACTATTTAAATAGTACGTGTTTTCATTCGGAAACGAGATTTCCGAAAATAGTATGTTTTAATTAATCATAACTTGATTATGTTGAATAAGTTTATGTGTATTTTGATGTAAAGACCGGAAATGAGATTTCCGACGATTTAATGTTTTCGAATTTGTAATTTTTCGATATGTGAGACATGTCGATGTTGTATATATATTTTTCGATATTATTTTACAGCATATTGGATATGTCGGACATATATGAATATATTTTGAGGCTATTATACTATTTATGATTATTATAAGCCTCAGATGTGCGGTCGGAGACCGTACAGATTTATTATATATAAGGGGAAGTGTGTTTTCGGTTTTATTTTCGGATTTTTCACCATATCAGGGTCCGTATATATATTGATGTTAGCTAGCTTATTAACCTCATCCCACCCGAGGTGACGACTTGACCATGTAGGTCAGATTCACGCTCTGTGGTCGACGTAGGGTTGTATAGAGGTTTAGCGTGGGACGCTATAGAGTCTGGGAGACTCGACCCTTAGCCTGGGAGGCTTACTATTAAATGGTGATAACCTTCCCCTATTATATGACCAATGGGATTGGTCATGATTTTTATATTATGTGGTTTCGAGAATATTTTCTCTATGAGACTTTCTGATTTAATAAATTCCCAAAACTGCGGGGCTGGATTTTTAATTACAAGAATATTTGGGAATGGGCCAATGGAATTGGTCCAGTTATATTTTATTTGATTATTCGATATACAGTGGGGCTGGATTTTTACTATAAAATGATTTGGGATTCGACCAATGGGATTGGTCGTGGTATGTTACTATTTAATTTTCAAAGTATTTATTTTGAAAGTATAAACAAAATATTATTTGTGTATTTGAGATATCAGCGAGGCTGATTAATTATTATGATTTTCTTAAACGTGGGACGTTTTACGAAAATGCATGCATAGTAGTTTTTAGTTATAAAATATTGGAGAAGTAATATAATACTTTTTATATAAAGTGTTATACGATATTATTTTATCCACTCACTCTAACGTGTTTTTAAATTACTTTCCCCTGGGCCCTTCGATTTAAATCGCCCAGTGTGCAGAGTAATAGTCACAAGTCAAGAGTACTCGGAGTCGAAGCATAGCTGTCATCGTTGTTGCTTCCGCTAGGTGGGATTTATGATCCCTTATTCTTATATTTCTTGTTCTATTTCCAGTTCATTGTATTAGATTGCTCTGATTACCTGTGAGCCAGTTGAGTTAGATTTTGTATTTATTTGTGGCGGTTGTTGTGATTTGGGGAGCAGGTGGCTCCAGGTGTTTAGGATGGAACTGGAATTTAGAAGTGTTTTGGTTGTTGCAGGTTTTAGGGTTGTCCATCTTAAGATTGACTTATCGATTTATCGATAGAGTTAGTTTTAAGGTGGTCCCCGCAGGATCTTATCCGGATTTCAGGGTGAAATCCGGGGCGGCTCCTGTCATAAACAGTAGGATCCGGATAAACATTATACTTGAGTTTGAAAATAAATCTTTCCAACTCTGGAAACGATCACGTATCCGATGACAAAAATTAGAAAAAGTACAATTATGACCAAAAGAAAGTGCTCCTCCTTCACCAGAATAGACAAGCTTTGCAATATAACAATTGTCTATTGCACCTACAAGAGAAAATCATCATAAACATCAATTAACAAATCCATGTGACTGTGACTGTACACAATCTCAATTAACTATGATTTTAACTATCAAATTTGACAACAACAAAAAACAAAACAATCAGCTATAAAGAAGTAGCTCAAGTAACTAGCAAAGTAACTATGAAAAATCAAACAAATGCAGGACAGAAAAACAGAGCTCAAAATCGAAAGAAACTGAAGAAAGAATGAAAATCGGGAGGTTGAATAGGCAATCACAAGTTTTAACAATTCAGATTTAAAAAAAAAAAAACTGAAGACCTATAACATCAAAATCAACACGAATTGATTCAAAAGCTAAAAATGACATATGAACAACTGCAAAAACTTAACATACCTTATTTCAATGAATCAAAACTGAGGAATTGCAGATGCAAAGCTTCAGAGGCAAATCGGAATTGCAAATCGGCAACGAAAGAGGCAAATTGGAATTGCAGATTGGCAGCGACGAATCACACATCGACGGCAATGACAAAGAGAGAGAGAGAGAGAGAGAGAGAGAGAGCGACGACACTGAAACGAAGAAAAAGAAAACGAAGATCGCAATTAACAGAGAAAGGAGGGAAAGTAACAGAACGGGAAAAATGAAAGTTTGTTAGGGAAGGGTAAAATCGTCACTTTGAAAGTGAAAAACAGCCCATTTTTATTGTTTAGTGAAATTGAATGGAGTTTTTTATGATCAACATATTAAAACCATGTCCTTATTTATAAAGTGAAAAAGAATGGGTTTTTTTTTCCTAATTTTCAAAGGTAGATAACTCTTTTTTTCTAAACTATGGTTTTTTTTATAATTACTTATTTTATCAAATATACAAATAAATATACCAACTACTCAATTATACATCAAATTCACGACGTTCCACTACAAAATTGAGACTTATACAATTGACACTGTACAACATCAAAATTGTTCTTGATTGATTGAATTGAATTTAAATGATAATAATAATTTGCATACATAGTATTGGTTTATTTTGAACAATATATATACAACAACGGTATATGTATAAGGAAAGGAAAGATTTTATATTTGGAAATAGAATTAAGAAAGTTGTCAAACTCTCATCTTCTTATGGTAATGAACTACGTAGATAAATGTTTTTGAAAAAAAAATAGATAAACTCAGATTCTGTCATAAATAAAAGATATGAAAGAGAGAAAATCGTTATATCCTCATCCTTGAAGACCAAAAGGGAATGAAGGAATGACAAAACCAACTAAATTAAAGGTTACAATTTTGTCCACAGTTCACCACAACACAAGTGAAGCAAACTCTACATTTAACCACAGTTAAACCACAGAACCCCAATCATGGTTAAAATCATTGGTAAATGAATCTGGCAGCAAAAAGTTAAAGCCTATTGTCACAGAGAGCCATCAGCACCTTTATCATAATAGTCCAATAGACCCCATAGCCTTCCCTAGTCAGCCTCCCTCTGCTACAAGTCATCATTATCCCTCCCTCCCTCCCTCCCTCCCTTTTTTCCTCTCTGAATCTCTTTATAATAATAGCCCCGTCATCCTCTTCCTCTTACTGCAAAAAGCAAAACCCAAAAAACCTCAGACACTCCCTGCTCCACAGTCCCAGCCATTTTCAACCCTCCTCACCATTCTCTCTATTCTTGCCAAGAAAGACCAAAATGGGTGACAAGAATGATGGCTTGGGTTTGAGTCTAGGTCTGGGTTTGGGTTACGGAGCCAACCAGTCTTCTCCTTCTTCCTCATTGCACTTGAATCTCATGATGCAGACTCCTTCAGAACACCATCGAGGTTTTGGTGTCTTTGGATTCACTGGTACGTTTTTTTCGTTTCGGTTCTGTTGTTTTGTTTTCTTTTTCCTATCAGATCTGATTCTCATGGTTTTGGGTATTTTCAGATCGCAATGCGACGTCGTTCCGGCGAGGATTCGACGTGAACCAAGCTCCGGCGGCGGTGGGGGATTTTGAAGACGAAAACGGCGTGTCGTCTCCGAACAGCACGGTGTCGAGCCAGAGCGGGAAGAGGAGCGAGAGAGGCGACGATAACGAGGCTGAGAGGACGTCGTGCTCGCTCGGCGGGAGCGACGACGAAGACGGCAATGGTGGTGGCGACACGTCGAGGAAGAAGCTCCGGCTCACCAAGGAGCAGTCTCTGCTGCTTGAGGACATGTTCAAGGACCACAACACTCTCAACACGGTTAGTGTCAATTCGGTAATTTCTCCACTCTCCAGTGGCACTTGTGTTATTTTGGAATTGGACGAGGTTGTTTCGGTAGTGTTTTTATTTTTATTTTTTTTGTTGCAGAGACAAAAGCAGGAATTGGCACACAAGTTGAACCTGAGCGCAAGACAAGTGGAGGTTTGGTTTCAAAACAGAAGGGCAAGGTGAGAAAATTCTTCACTGGCTCAAGGGTGGTATTGTCATTTTAGTGTCCACTGTACTTTTGCTTCTGTAACATTCCAAACAGCTTTCACAGTCTCAAATGTGTGCATTCAATGATATGAGTAACTTGTTGTTACATGCAGTAAATGTCACTCTGATTATAACTGCCCAACAAACTCTTTCTGAGTAAAATAATCTGAAAGTTTAGGTCTTGAGTAAAATGGTCGATGAGGAATGACTTGTAACAATGCACCATGTTACTTGGGTATTATTTTGGTAAATGCATCAAATTTATATTAATGCTCTAGGGGATTGACACCGATTTGGATGCAGGACTAAGTTGAAGCAAACAGAGGTGGACTGTGAGCAACTAAGGAAGTGCTGTGAGAATTTAACGGAAGAGAACAGGAGGTTGCAGAAAGAAGTGCAAGAGCTTAGGGCACTCAAGCTTTCGCCACAGTTCTACATGCAAATAACCCCTCCCACAACTCTCACCATGTGCCCTTCATGCCAGTGTGTGGGTGTCTCATCCTCATCGGCGTCATCTTCTGCTAGTGATACTACTGGTTCCTCCACAGTTCCGGCAACTGGCCCGACTGGTCACCAAGGGCAGCCAACTGTACATCGGCCTGTTCCTATCAGCCCGTGGGCTACATTGCCAATTCCACAGCATCGACCAGCTGAGGCACCAGCATCTCGGTCGTGATTTCTTGTTGGAAGAAGGGGAATTATTTATTAGGAAAGCTGATGGTTTTAGACAGACATTTTAGTCATTAGGAGGAAATGGGTGCAAATGTATATGGGAAGGAAGGGAATTGGTAGAAATTATGGTGGGGGGTAAAAATTAAAATAACCCTCTTGTTTCGCCCTTTCTTTTTTTCTTTTGCTTTGTTCTTCTCAAATTTGGGCTTTTACTAATTGGTATAAACCAAAATTATGAAAGTGAGATGGAAAAAGGGTTGGTGCAACTACAGTACAAGGTGTAGGAATGCTGGGTAAGCTCAGTGCAACAGGTCTTAATTTGTCTATTACAATTGTGATTCAAAAAGCAGGTGAACAATGAAAATGACCATATTCAATCACCTTTCAACATTGTTACATGTGGGATGCTAGTTTTCAAAGAATAATCCAAAGCCAATGATACAGATGCAGTTGAGTGAAAGGCTGCTGAAAGTAGACCTAACTTTTACTTTCAAAAAGATATGTATATATAAAAACATAAAAACAAAAATTAATTTCAGTTTACCTACTTGAACTTTGACTCAATCATCACTTCAGTCCCTATACTTTTGATTTCATCAGATATACCCCTGTACTTCCCTAAATTAACCAACTGATACCAATTTTGTAATTTCGTCCAAACAATCTATCAATACCAAAGACTTTTTGGTACAATTTCCCTACATTAATGCACCGTTACCATATTACGTTTGTAAACAAGGCTAAATAAATCATATAATCAAGTTGAACAATAGAAAACAAACAAAAACAAATCATATATGGTAAAATAAAAAGAAATCACCATATATGATTTGTTTTTGTTTGTTTTCTATTGTTCAACTTGATTATATGATTTATTTAGTCTTGTTTATAATCGTAATATGGTAACGGTGCATTAATGTAGGGAAATTGTACCAAAAAGCCTTTGGTATTGATAGATCGTTTGGACGGAATTTACAAAATTGATATCAGTTGATTAATTTAGGAAAGTACAGGGGTGTAGCTGATGAAATCAAAAGTATAGGGATTGAAGTGATGATTGAGCCAAAGTTCAAGTAGGTAAACTGAAATTAATTCTAAAAACAACAGCAACAGTTGTTCTCTTGTAGAGCTTGTAAAATTCTCTCATATTAACTGTTTAACGGCTTCAACGGAAACCAACACGATCAAAAACATATAAAATATATGGGAGGCAGGTGTTCTAGTTTCTTTTACATCTAGGCAAGATATCAACCTTGAAAGTGATTACCAGACAAACTGAGGAACTGAGGAAATAATGGAAATCATACTGTATTCACTGTGTCTGAAAGGGAACGTAGTATGCATCCCAAACCAGCTCTCTCTGTCAGTTTTTCATGAATTCGGAGGCACTGGTCGCATGTAGGGCGATCTCCAGTTGACAAGCCTCTATATAAGTACCTGTAATGATAAAAATAAAAATTCAAATATGAATTTGCACCAAAGAGATAGAACAATAGTGTATCCTTGGGGTACTGTAATAATGAAAACTTCTGACAACTACAGCATGAATCAGAAGACACATAAAGTGAAAACAAACTGAAAAAGGGTCCAATGAGGACTCTATCTGACTTTCAGAAGGACACAAGAAACTTCAAATGTTTCATATACATATGTGCTATACTAAACAATGTGCAGATGCCTTATCGGTTTCTTTCTGAAGATCAATTATGGCCCAAAACTTTGAAAAGCCGCAACCATCTTTTCGTGATTATGTCTATCTCACAATAAAGGTAGATGAAAACATGCCATGTTAAAATCCTTGAAAGCGCACAAGAATGCAGACATTCAATGTTGTTACAAAATCACTGGGGAACCTGCTTCTTTGTTTCCTCTGGTCTCATTCATCAATTACACAGGCTATTAAACCCTTCAGAGTTAGATGTAACTTAAGGCAATATTTGATTCAGATTAACCCGACTAAAAGTCATTATGGTGGATCATGAAGGTTCATTCTTGCCTTATAAGCACCAAGTCAAGGTCTCCTGGGGATAAGGGTATTCAGCAGCTACACCCCTCCAAAAGAACTTGCCGATAATTAATCCCATTTTTCTTTTTAAGAATGCTAATTAATCCCATTTAAATGTATAAAAACTTATAATTCATACAAGAACCAACTCCATAACCTACCATATCATAGAAATCCACTCGATTGAAACATATTCATTTCTTATTGCTATAAAACCTACACTAGCAAAATTAAGCTGGAATATGCACAAACAATCCATACGCACCATTTATATAGAATCCAATTCAGTGTAAGCAAACAAAATCTTATTGTCAGCGACATAGATTACCTCAATGAAAGTTCATCACAATAATCAAATTGAAAAGAAGAAACTGTTAAAACGACTTACTTCATGAGAATGTCATAGTACTCAGGATCCAAAGACGAAAACATTCCATCAACATCTTTTATAGCCATAATAGCTCTATGCACCATTATCCAATTCGCAGACTGTAAATCAAACACAGTAAAACTTCAAATATTACTCAATTTTCTATTTGACTCCAATGCAACAACAATTGAGGGTAAATAGAAAGGATCAGACCTTGCATCGTTCGTCTTTGGTATTGGGAGGCGAGCCTTCTAGAGCGGTCTTGAGAGCTTCGACGGGTCTGTACCTGAAAGGATAGCGAAGCGAAAAGTTGAAGAGGGTTTGGTTAAATGTGAAAGAAATGAGGAGAGAATAAGGGGGTTACTGTTTGAGTAAGCTTTCGATCTTTCGAGATTTGTGCTCGATTCGGGCGATTATGGCCTCTGCGTTATCGGCTTCGACATGTTCGTCTGCCATTGTCGGACTCACTGTGGGTTTTGAGATTCTGGGTGAGGGGATTCAACGGGGTCGTTTTGTCGGGGAGGGAGTGTGTTTCTTTTGATCTTCTCAGTGTCACCAAACCCAGCTTTAACATCTGTCTTCCCCATCTCACCACTTGTTATTGAACGGGGTCGTTTTGTGAGAATATTGCTTTTGTTTTTGTAAATGGTAGAAGCGTAGAAGTATTGAACCAACTAGCTGATGATTAATAAGACCAAATGGAATACATGACATCTTATCATTTGTATGTCTAAGGATTTAACGTGGATTACATGAGATCCAAATAAGATTAACATGATCAAAAATTCTTCCCTACACGGCGGTTTAGGTGCACGGCATTTTTTAAAGACACGTGTTAACATCAAAGCCTTTTATATGGTGACTGTGAAACAACTTGTCTGAGCTGTCGATTTAGACCTACTTTTTTAACAGCAGCGTCAATTGAGTGAGTGAGTAAAAAAAAAAAAAAAACTAAAATGGTAAACTCTTCAAATCAATTAAGTCTGATTTATATATTGTGGCCCGTTCCCAGATCGTTCAAACAGGTACCAACATTTGTTGTCGGTGACTCCCAATAACAACTCGATTCAATGGGAATGAGCTCGCTTTTCTGGCAACGAGGCCCGGTCCGAGTTCGTCGAAGGTGATCGAGATTTGGGTTGCGGCATTTTGTATCTCAAGGTTCGAAAGTTTAAACCTTTTGGTCTGTAAATTCAATGTTAGTGATGTACAACAGATATATATATTAACTTGGGGTTCTGATTTCTGGGGAGCATTCTGTCACGATTAAGGTTAATGGTCGTGGGGTATGTGTGGTTGAATTAAAGTTTAAGGTATGGTTTCTTTTACATGGAATTTGAGTGTTTGATTGATTCATCGGCAATCTGATGGTTTTGGGTTTAAGATTTGAAGTAAAGTTGTTTGTATGAATTGGGTTGCTAGTACAGAGAGGTATTGCGGCCTTTATTTTCCTAGCTACTATTGGCATTATGCATGAAAATAGCCACTTCATACCAAATCTCTTAGTTGGTTTCTGTGAGGACATTGATCGGGTATGGTGTGAGTGTTCATTTCTTAATGTTCGACTAGGGTTTGGAGTTTTGAAGTTACAGGCTGTGATAAAACAGTTTGGTGGGACTGGTTATGAAAGCTCAGATATAATGGTGATAGATGAGGTTGAGATGCAGAGGCATCAACAGCTTGAGAAACTGTATAGGTCTACTCGTGCAGGAAAGGTATACATCAAGTTTGTTTACATTGTAGATTTTGAGTTCAAAACTATGGCTATAACAATTGTACTAGTCAATGTGGTGATAGGTATGAGTGAATTGATCTTTGTCAATTCTGCTTTCCATTTATATCAGTCACCTTTTGGATTGGCTGGGAATGATCTGGCTTGGACACATGAGATTCTTAGATTCCATAAACTCCATTTTAATATGGTGCTATGCTAGGATGATATGGGACGCGAATAGGAAAAATGTTAAGAGATACAAGTAATTAATGGTGTCGATTACTAGAGCAAGAGGAAGATGGTTCATTGTTGTAAATTGAAAACGCACGCCAACAATGACAATGTTAGGCATTACTATAAGTGAATATTTTACCATCTTGGTTCACGAGTTTGGAACATCCAAGTCATGCTAATCTAAAATGTTTATTTGGTGCCAAATTTGTTCTATCTGTTAAACTCACTCTTCATATTCTTATTCTCAGGATTTTCAGAAAGAAATTGTAAAAGGAGCTGAAGCATTGACATCAATAGGATATATGCATATTGAAGCAGGTAGAAATTTATTAGATTCAGTGACAAGACGTAATAAAATGGGAAGTGTATGGTGAAGGAATAGCCTATGAAATTACATTATGTGAATGGCCGAAGTATGTTGTTGATCACTAAACTTACATTTCAAAAACCACTATTGGTATTATGCATGAAAATAGCCACTTCATACCAAATCTCTTGGTTGGCACCTGTGAGGACATTGATCGGGTATGGTGTGAGTTCAATTGATTTCAGTACTTGAAGTTTGCTTTCAGTCTACACGAGTGAGATAGCTACTAAACATTGATTCAATGCTTACAGAGTTGTGGTTTAAATTCAGTTGAATGTGAAAGTGGTCACTTGTTTGTCGAATTCAATTGCATGAAGTTGAATTCATATTCAATCTTGAATAGGTGTTAAAAAGCATATGATGAGTCAACTTTACTTGTGTTAAGCACACTTGTGTTAAAAAGCTTGTCAATGTTAAAAATATGTATTTCAATTAGCACGGCTGATTCATTTTTGAATTTCGCACATATGTGGGGAAGGCAATATGGTGGCTCAATCTCTTGCTCGCTTTGGTTATGAAGATAACGGTTCGGAAGGTAACATTTTAATCATAAGTGTTTATGTTGATGATCTCATATATACTAGTGATGATGAGTTGATGATGATTGAGTTTAAGAAATCCATGATGAAAGAATTTGATATGAGTGACTTAGGGAAAATGAGGTTATTTATTGGATTAGAAATAATGCAATAAGAAGATGGGATATTTGTTTGTCAAAGGCAGTATGCATTAGAGGTTCTTAAGAGGTTTGGCATGGAGAATAATAATGAAGTTTTGAGTCCCATTGTGCCTGTTTCAAGTTAAGCAGAGATGAAGATGGTGCCCGAGTTAATGAACATACTACAAGTAAATTGTAGGCAGTCTCATGTATATTACAGCTTCAAGGCCTGACTTAATGTTCGTTGTTAGTCTCATCAGCAAGTTTGTCTCAACCAACTGTATTACATTTTCAGGCAGCCAAAAGGGTGTTGAGATATTTGAAAGGGACTGTCAATTATGGCATTAATTACAAGAGGGGAGGAAACAAAGAGCTCATTGCCTATACTGATAGTGACTATGCTAGAGACTTGGAGGATCGGAAGAGCACGTCTGGATATGTGTTCATGCTTAGTGGAAGAGTTGTTTCATGGTCCTCAAAGAAGCAGCCTATTGTTACTCTTTCAACCACTGAAGCGGAATATGTGGCTGCAGCATCTTGTGCTTGTCAGGCAATTTGGATGCGAAGAATTTTAGAGAAGCTTAGGTATGTTCAAGATGGGAGTACTACAATAATGTGTGATAACAGTTCCACTATCAAGCTCTCGAAGAATCCAGTTTTGCATGGGCCCAGTAAATACATAGATGTGAAATTTCATTTTCTTTCGTGAGTTAACTCGGGATGGTGCAGTGCAATCGGTGCATTGTGGAACACATGAGCAGTTGGCAGACCTGCTTACTAAACCTTTGAAGTTGGAAACTTTTCAAAGGCTCCGTAAATCGTTGACTTGAGGTGGAGTTCGTAGTGCTGTTTGGAAGAAAAAGAAGAGTTTAATTGTTTGATGGCTGTAATTGTTAGCTGGGTGTCCATTCCAAATCATGGGTGCAAAGACTATTTCTGCATCTGTCTATTCTTTTTGTTCATATTTTCAGTTCTTTCTCATGCTTGTAATCAATGGTCTAAATGTCGCTTATCGTCATCGTATCGGTTTAAATAAATTTAAATAAAAAAGGATATATTGGAGATATATTGAGATATAGGATTTATCGGATTTGCTAATTTTCAATTAAATTTAATATAATTATGAATTCTACTACAAACAAGTACCAAATAAAAATACACAAATGGTTTCAAATAATAAAAAGAAGTGTCTAAATAAGGATTTGTTGGATTTGAGGCAGACATGCAGTGGTTTGGCTCACATATGAAGTTGGAGGTTGCATCTGATGATGCTGAAAATATAACCAAATGCATATCGATCTTTGAAAAATCACCAAACATTCATTGTCCAACGAATTAAGCTGATAATTTTCAGATCAATAGTTAACTAATAGAAGGGAAACATATCAAAAATTCAGATCAATAGGAGGTCTAGAAAGTGAGTACGAAAAGGGTAAAATGAACACAATATAAATTTCTGTTTCTCTCTTTAAAACATAGTTTGCAGCCTTAAAAATGTTAAATTCTAGTAAACTATATACTTGTGAGAAATCTTGTGTGTAAACATGCTAGACGAGAGCTTTAGATGAAACTAATTTGTACAAGGGAACAAACAACAGAAGAATGATGATGCAGCGTTTAAGGAATTCCAAGAAGTTACACATGAACAGACATTTTGAGAGAGACAATAAACACAAGTTCATATGCTTGCTAACTAAGGATTACACTTGGGATTACACTACAGATACAAAAGAATGATCCATCCATGTAGGATATTCATTACCCAGGTAAGTAGCAACACTAGATGAATAACTAGTTATTTGTAACAAAATACATCTAGCAGCTGATATGATTCAGCCTAAGCTCACCAAAAGATCTTGCTCTTCCAACTAAGGCTGTAATAGAGAGAGCAATTACAACATCAATCTATCAACTAACCACCACCTGAGAAAAAAAAATATGAGGAAGAAGGGGTGAGCATAAACGATGCCCAGTAGGGGGTTTCAAAACAGACACATGTAGTTATCGAAAATCAGTAATTTTCCTTTTGATACAACCTTAGAAAAAAAACTCAGAATAAGAATTTATAGCTCAAGCTTAAAGAAAAGAAAAACGCACCACGTTCTCAAAACACATTAAACTGTTATAGACCTGAATCAATCATTTAATGTAAAACTACATACTGACTTTCCAAAAAAATCAAATGTCTGTGTAGAAATCAAAGTCTGGAAGTGATTAGCATACCTGACCATCCTTTACAACTCAATACCATTTCAAACTGCCCTCACAAGGGGCTTCCCCGGGAAAATTAGGTCATTGTGCCCATTCAATCACAGCTTAAAGGGTCATTATGCCCATTCATAAGCTTCCACATTACTCTTTTTACGCCAAAGTATCCACTTCCATTACACAAGCATATAAGTATAGTTTGAAATTCAATATACCATGAGATCAGTAAAAGTATGGTTGACTATCTTTCAAAGATGCAATAAGCTATTGCATGTAGTTAAAAATATGAAAACTTGGCTTAAAATATCTTAAAACCCACAAGAGGCATATTATTTTCTGCCATCACAAACCTTAAACAGAATAGTTTTTTTACCAATACAGAAATATAGAAAGAAAATGCAGAGGGTTCAAACGGCCAGTACTTTCATAAAAAGAAAACTACGGGGCTCAACGAAACACCAAATAAATCGTTTTAGTTTTAAACGAATCATACCCAATAGCTTAAAACGATTTTTCCCTACCTCAAGTTTATCAGGTGGACTTTGCATGCGCAGAATCACAAGGTCAATGGTTGCCTCCACACGGATCCCCTCTTTTCACTTATCAAAAACAACGATGAATCATTAAGTCTCAAACCCAGAATATGAACCTAAATAACTTCTCAATACCGAGCTTGAGCTCATTGAGGACTTTTATCATACACTTGTCCCAACTGAATCTAAGATATAAAAGATTAATCATAGAAGCAAAACTACCCAAATTATGAAATATTTGATCTCCGAATTTGAAAATGAATTTTGGTTGCAGCTAAACTGAAACCTTACCTTGACAACGAAAGAATGAAGGCTGAAACCTTCAGCCCCTTCAATCACCAATAGTAGCATAGTAGCTCTAAGGATTCTGGGATTTAAAGAAAAAGAGGTTTTCTTTCTAAGGTACAGCAGAACTAAAGCAGCCTACCCGTTAGTCTGCTATAAAGTTGTTGCTGTTTCTCTTTCTTTTTACTCCACCTCTGCCAACTGGCTAGAAAAGTATGGCAAAGTGAAAGTTGTAGTGGGAAGCACGTCAGAGGCATATTGAACACTCAACCAGCCTAATCAATATTATGGGTATTGCAAGATCCACTCGGTTCTAGAAAAATGGTATATGTGATTTTAGTACAACAAATTGCTGTCTTTGAGTATCCGAAAACTACGTCATATGCTTTGCTCTCTCTAAATCTCCATTGCATTCTCTTGCTTGTGGTAACAAATATGGTAAATGTACTATTGATCGAGTCCTAATTGACGATAGTTCTATGCTCTTTACATTTCATTTTCTTTGCAAGGTAGACATGGTAGCTAGTTGAAACTTTAACAATATCCAAATGGTAGTTGCACTATTGCAGTGAAATTACAACAAAAGAGACTAAAGTTCTTTTGTAACTTTAACATTCTATGGATATATGGTACCTTGCAACACATCACAACTTAAAAAAAGAAATAGAAATTGTTAAATATCCACTCATGTTCTCTGTTAAGAATAAGCAATGAGGACCAAGTTAAGAGAGAAAAAAGAAGTAGAGAATCAATGAGTAACCTAAGCATAAAAGCAGTAAAAGGGTTAAGTTTTTCTCATCTCTATGTTGAAAACCAAGTCAAATCAAACGTCAGCAGGTTGTTTCACACTTGACAAACCCAAGAAATATAAGAGATGATTAAAAATTTATTTAATCTATCTAAGTTAAAACCTTGGATCCAATCATAATAAATATTGGGATAAAAATCAGTTTTGCCTCTCATTTATAGTAATTCAATGAAACTAACAATCTGAAACTCCATTTCTGTAAACTATCTCTACTGACCCTTCAGGAAATGAGAAAATAGTATTTCTGCGCACGACTACATAAATATCTAATGAGCATTGGCATTCAATTAGAGTCTAACATTATGAATTCATAGTCCTAAAGCATTTGAGTCAGGTTCTAAAATCTCAAATTACCATATGCAATCTCATACTATATCAACCCAAGAAAAAAAATAAACAAATGACGAACACTTCCCTCCATAAACATTCTCCACTTTAAATCCAAAACGCACCACTCCCACATAAATTCTAGGTTTGCAATTTCCTGATAAAGATTGGATTTAGGAAGAACAACATGCACTCCAGATAACGAACAACCTGCTTGGTGGAAGGTTTTAAAGGACTTACAAATTAATTTGTAGGATCAGATGAGGAGGCCAGCTTCCTCATCAGAGTTATTAGCACCGAACTACTGGGACTTTCCGAATTCGCGACAGTCCTTCCTTGAAGCCAACGTCTGATCCCTGAAAGAAATTCGAAGAAAACAAATTGAGGTGACTGACAAATACCAACAAGAGAGATGAGAACCAAGCTGCCCTGAATCGGAGTCGGGAAACCAAACGGTGCTAAGGGAAGACTGCTTTGGAGGTGTTGAGCAAGTTTGATGACTTTGCTATTGAGGCGAGAAACCAAATTGCCAGTAGGGGAAGAAACAACGAACTTGACAAGTGGGAGAGTGCAGTTTACAGTATATATTTACTGTGTTTTTTTTTTAAGTCTTCACGTTAGACTAACGCCCGTCTTATATCACATGTACAACATATGACCGTTTAGGTGAACGGCCGTGCATACAAGACTCTCTGCGATCTGCCTCCCAGAAATCAGAAAGTTGATCGAACCTTTCCAGCACTCTACCATTAATCAAGCACTCGTACCCAACAAGGTTCATTAGCCATGGCATTTGTTCACGACGCCAAGCTCTTACACTAAGTATAGCTTGCTGCCAAGTCCTGCATATGCATCCAAACCTGACGAGATCAGGGCATGGAAAAATTGGGAGACATTCTGCAATTAGGGCTAAGATTTCTATTAGAATATTTTGTGACCATGAAGGATGGGCAGTTTCCATAGTCTAAGACATGCGACTGCTACATACTAGAGAGGTTATATATACAGGCACGCACGTATCATTATATTAATTTGGAGTCTATTTTGGAATTCTTGTCATTGGTTTCAATTATAATCCTGGTTAGAATTAAACACGTCTTCCCTGCACTACATGTATGGCAAAATAAAAAAAATAAAAAATCAGGAACTTGAAGACAAAGTTTGATGAGTCCATTGTGCACAAGAAACTGAACTTGATCCAACAACACCAGTACACACCTCTATAATTCATAACTCAGACTCATTTTTTTTTTCTCTTCTTCAATTATTAACTTCAGTTCCTGAAGTCAATAAATTAAACCCTACTGAAACAAAAGTCTTCTAAAATAAGAGAGAATCTATCAAAATGTCATATCACACTATATAAGTAGAAGCTCCTCATTGTACGTAATTGCCTTGTTCTTGCTTCACCCATTTTTCACTCTCTAAGCTATATATTCCTCTGCCTCCCTCTTTTATGACCCCTCCCTCCTGCTATCTTTTATATTGGGTATGTTAGTTACACAATTGGTAAACAAAATGCTTATTTTGTTATGCACAAAAATGTCTCAGTTACTTTTTACTAATGAATTTATCGACACATTTCACAATATGCTTGTAATCCATATAAACTATAATTATATCTATATGTTTATCATTGTACGAAGTTGTGTTTACAGGGTCACATCATTCATCCGTTCTAATTGTTAAACAGTGATGAGCGTGACTCGCGAATCAACTGTATATCTATATGTTTATCATTGTACGAAGTTGTGTTTACATGGTCACATCATTCATCCGTTCTAATTGTTAAACAGTGATGAGCGTGACTCGCGGATCAACTGTATCAATACTGTCTCATCTTAGTCACCTTAAAAGTGTTGAGTTTTAATTACAAAAAATCTCAATAAAAATATATATTATTTACTCACTTATAAGTTATAATTTATTTATCACTTTTTTAATATGAGATATTTCATCTCCAACATTACTCTCTTATACCATTACATTCTTAGTATTACACATGTTGTAGGAAAATGGAATTGGTCTACTCATTTCATTGATAATCCCCTTTATATAGGGTGAGTATTACAACGATAATAGGAAATACATTAATGACAATAATGACTACATAATTATCTATCGTCAGTTACTTTGACGAAGGCACATAATACGTTTTTCCTTTAACACTCCCCCTTGTGCCGAGTCAGAGATAAAATGGTGCATGTGGTGTTGCCTCATTAAAAACCTTGCCAAGTTACAAAAACCCAATGGGAGAAAATAAAACTTTGGTCGAAGGACAAAAAGAGCGCAACGCACCTATTACATTTGAAAACAACATGTATGTGCTAGACTCCCCCTGATGTCTGCACCTCCCCCTGATTTTTACATTAATCATGAGTTTCTCCCTGATTCTTTCATTTGATCAAGGGAGCTTCAGTCTTATTAGCATACTCATGCATTTTCACATGTTTTTCCAAATGTGACTTTGAGCAATGATTTAGTAACTAAATCTTGCCACATCGTCCTCAGATCCAACTTGATTTACTTTGATCTTGAGGATAAGGTTGTTCATGAACTGAATACATAAGTTCATATTGAACATCAGGTTCACTCATGGTATGACCTTCATATAACAAAATAGTCATAACTTCGTCTAGAGTATGAGTGAACCATTAAGAGATTTGAAATTGATCTGTGACAACAGATTTTCTTATTTCACCTTTAATGCGTTTTTCTTTACGCATAGGTAGCTATGACGTGGATAATTTCTTTATCATGTCACATGCTATGTAGAGATTGAATAAGCCCAAATCTTTCATATCTTTAATGAAAGAACGATTTGCGTTGCGTAGGCGCAGAGCTAAACATAGCTTTACAAATTTACATCGAATGAGAGGTCGAGTCTTACATATTATGTTTAAGTACAATCATGCGTCATTGCACTTGTATAGGAATTTCATTTCCCAATACTTCTTCGTCATCTTCCTTTAGATGAAAAACGGATCTATTGTTAGAGTAAAGACTTCGACTGATCATGGGAATATCTGTAGGCCTCACTTTATTCTTTAGAGTGCCTAAGCTGATTGATGGATGATCACCATCATTACAGTCCTTGAGTTCTATTTCAAGACTGTGTATTCCCAAAATCTTTTTCATTCTCAACTTAGGATTTACAATACACTGAGTTTCTCTTATTTCATTTAGAGTTCATATATATCCATAATGAAAACGCAAGGGCATAATTCATCAATCCCTTTCCAATCAAGTAGTCACTTTAGTGAACGTTCCGATTTCTTTTGCAAACGTACTCATGTGATCTAGAGTCACTTGATTTGGGTGGATCAAGTCCATTTAGGATCCTCATGTATATCTCTTAATTTAGATCCCCATAGAGATATATGTTTTGATCACTTTTCGTAAGCTGCATGTTCAGTTTTTCGGAAACTACCAAACTGACAAGGTAGTGGAGTGCAATGACATCCATTACGAGAGTTTGTCTCATCATAGTCCATTACGAGAGAATATCTCCTCGTAGTCGATTCCAGTGCGTTTTTGAGAGACCTTGCGCCATAAGGTGGGTTTGCATACTCTTATTCTCAGTACGCATTCTAACAAAGATATATTTGATAGGGTTTATATTTGCGGTGTCGGCGTCACCTGTCCAAAAGACCTATCTCTTTGTTTATACTGGATCGCTTCTTTCCATTAGGCCAGTTTACTAAGTTGACATTTTTCAACGAAGTATGGTTCGATAGTAGACTCATTATTCCACGTCCTCATGTACACTAGTGTAATGTGTTTGTAGAGATCTCTATACTTTAAGGATTGATTCTAACATTTGAGGCGTCCCCCAATGATAACCACAATCCATAAATATTCTCATGAGACGGATTTGAGTATCACTGATCAATAGATCAGGTTGTGCCAAACTTGTTTTCTTCCTTTACACAAGTATGTATCGAACCTAAGGTGTCCTCCCCCTCTTCCTTGGAGAGCCACGACCTGTGACACCATTTATGCCACTTATGGCGTCACCATGCCACCATCCATGGTGGCAGTGCAATACCCAATTTATCTTGGGTGGTACCATGTCCTTTTGATACAACACAATCCTTACAGGTATATTGTGCAGCAGGTTTATGTGATCTCGTCACTTTAATGTATAAGATATCTTCTACACACCTTACTTTGTGTGATTTTTGGGGATCGAGATGAGACACAGTGGGGACAAACCACGACAATTCCTGTCGTTCCACTTGAACATGCTTGTTCTTATCTCCCCCTAACGACGGGAAGACTGTCTCATCAAAGTGACACACCGCAAATCTAGCGGTGAGGAGATCGCCTGTCAAGGTTTCGACATAGCGGACTAGCTGGAAGTTCATATCCATCATAAATATTTATTCATCTCAATGGACCCATCATTGTGCGCTGTGGCGGCGCAATTTTGGCACATAAAATATTTAATGGAGCTCAAGGATTGTAGATCTGTGTCAATCTAAAAGAGCTCAAGGATTACAAGTTCGTTTGAAATCCTTTAAAATCCTCACACATAGTCACTAGCTATGGTGTAAATTGGTTCAATGATGATGGTCATAGATGAAAAAGTAACGCTGCATGCAAAAATTGCATAACCAAAAACGGAAGTATTGGTGTGCTTTACCAATATTAAGACTATTACTGTAGTCGTTTTCCGTGAGACCAATTGAGTTTTTATATAGGAATATGATGTCCATTACAAGTCCTATATAATAAGCCATAAAATCATCACACCTACGGAAATTAACCCGGCCTAGGTGCTTTGACTTTCTAGCATAAGCAGCATAAATTTTAATTGTGGATGGTGTCATGACACGTGACCAGCGTGTCGACACTACAACCAACACCATAAAATATCTAAGGTGTCCGCAAGTTGGTTGAATCAGTCCACTGAATCATCTTTGGATTCAATATAAGTACATAATGAGAACACATGTTTCCTTTGCATATGATGGTGTCAATCATAATTTTATGAGTAGGCTTTGAATGATGTACTTTTATTCATAAAATCACGATGGATGTTAGAAGCATAATAGGGTATAAGTGCATATACTTGTGCATCAAATATATTATAATGCCACCTTAGGGGAGCGGTGGAATTTAGGGATTGAACACACGTCTTCAATTCTACATGGATTGTATCGAAATAATATTTGAGGATAACATGTTCTTTGGTCGTCCTCGGTTTCGTGTGGGAACCATATTCTTCTGGTATTTGCTTCTATTCATCCAAAGTTTGGGTGTCCATAGTAATTTCTTTAATGTACGGATCACCATATCAAAGCCAATCTATGTCAAAATTCCAAAAGATCATGTTCTTATGACTTTGGATTCAATTAGCGGTTACATATAACCCACTAAGTTGACATATAAATTTCTCTAATACGCGTTTACATCCGTAGTCATTAGAGGTAATGCAAAGGAGCTCAGATGAAATTCTCATTTATGTCTTATTACATGAACATCGTGGCAGAAATTTCTTTAAGAATGTGGAATAAATTCAATTTTCTTTTATCGCATAAATTGTCAATTTGACATATGCTCAATATATACATCGAAACGTAACTCAAGTTCTTTAGAGTAAATCGATGAGGATTGTAATAAAAAGGTATTGTAATCCCAGTTAGGTAAGTACATTATGAATCCCAAAGGAACAAATATTTAGATCATTATCACTTTCATTATAGTACTATAGTTCTTCAGTACTATTGTGCTATTTTTGTGATATATTAATACTATTGTCCTTCAGTACTATTATTCTAGGGATTACATGGTGCGTTTCTTTGCACACGGTTCTTTGTGTCATGCCTATATTATGATATGCTACTTTACTTTATGCAATACTTTGCAAAGTTATATGCAGAAAATTGAATCATGTATATCATGAATAAAATTTGAATAATCTCAATTCCTTTAGAGAAATTTCAAAAATGAACGTGCCAACGATTACATTTAGTCTTGTCCAATTTAGAGAGAGAAACTTTAAGACCAAAAAGTCTAATTTAGGACCAAAAGTCGTATTTAGGCGTAATAGCCTTTATAAGGATATCTTGTAAGTTTAAAAGTAGACTGATCAAAGTCTATCTTTGATTGAGCCAGATCCTTTTTGCTCTTTTAATAGCTGCAATGATGAGATGTGTCATTTGGCATATTCTTCCCCGATGTTATGTTTTTAGTTGTAAACTCATTTTCAATGTTATTGTTGGATATTGAAGATACTTTTCCAAAATCCGCGTATTTATATGATTCTTCATATTTATTGAAAGTCGTAGCTAATTCTTTGCTAGCGTATAATGTACGTATCAATAGTTCATTGAATTACAACAATGACAGAGTGCTTCACTGCACATGACATGTCCCCTATGTCATCTTTTAAGTGTTACATTGTTTCCACTTACTTTTGGATGATTATATGAATTTTACGTCCATGGTAATTACCCTTTGTTTTAGGGTCGTTGCATTACTTTGCCCAATTTGTTCAAGAATATATATATATTTTTCTAAGACCTTACATCGTCATTGCCTTTTGATTTAGGGTTGTTGCATTATTTTACAACATGTGTTACAGGAAATTTCTTTTTCTCATACCTTATATTGTCATTGCCCTTTGGTTTAGGGTTGTTGCATTACTTTGCATAATTTGTTCCAGGGAATTTCTTTTCAGACCTTACGTTGTCATTCAAGATATTGAAATTATATATTTAGCTATTTACATAAAGCAGTTCGTATAAATATACCATGCTCAAGCCTTTGTTGGCTCAATAGGGGAATGTGGTACTCAAGTTCTTCAGAGCCCAATGTGTCAAAGTCAAACTGTGATGGTTAAACCATCTGTAAAATATAGGAAGAATAAAATATATTAGTTTCGCGGTCTATGACATTCACGACAACTAAAATAAACCAATATACATTATGGTAAATCCGATGCTTCGTGAAATTTCGTTATCATAATAAAATTTTGATTTTTTCATATTCATTGCATGTAAAGCTAATGAAATTCCATTATCGTTGCTTTCTACACAATAAATAAGATATCTATCTTGAAAATTTTTCAAGAAATAAAAATTGGATCTCAAGACTGAAATTTGTAATGGTCATATGTTTCATGCTTCGTGAAAATACTTTTTCACAATAGTAGGTTTGTCCATTTTTCTTTATATTACAATGCTCATGAAATTGCATTATCATGACAATGCTCAAACTAAATAACATGTTAAATAAAATAATTATTTAACACTAATAAAATAGACATATAATTATGCTCAAATTTCATCAGTATATGTCATAATATAATAAGATCAGTTTGAGCATTATATCATTAACGATTTAATGAAAATGATAATTTTAATTAGATCTTACTTGTTAGTTTGCCAAATAAACTGCATATGAAGCGATCGCTCGATCTCCGATTCCATATTGTCATCGCATATTTATTGCCGTATCGTAATTGATATGTCACATAAAAAAAAATGTTCATATGATTAGTCACTTTAATCATACATTTACCATATCAATTGAATAATTTAATATTTACCATTAAATTCATAAAACAGTAAATAATCACAGTAAATAAGAATAACTATGCGGTAATTTAAAATTACCATTAAATTTTACCATAAAGGTAAAAATCTTTTTCTTTTCTTCTTGGGTCGGGTCAGGCCCAATGAACATGGCCGGGTCGGGTCGGGTCGGGTCGAGCTGCAAATCAGCCGATCGGGTCGAGCTCTGCGAGCGGCGTCGATGGCCGGATCAGGTTCGTCCAGCGGCGAGGAAAGCTCGATCAACGTCGAGGAAGAACGCCGGCGAGGGAGAAGGATGGGTGCCCAAATCAGTTTCTGGGAGCCGGGTCGAGCAGCAAATCCGATCGTCGTCGGAGGTGGGCTGGGCGGGCGTCGGAGGAACAGCAGCAGCGTCCGTCGTCGTCGTCGTCGATCGGGAAGAGCAGATGCTGGGATCTGTTATCGAGATCGAGTGATGTGATCGAATCGTCGATCGAGGCTGGAATCTGGAGGTCAGATCGGATCGGAGAAGAAGCACCGGGTAGTGGTGCCGGGACGTGGTCGATCTGGAGGAGGGCGAGGCGATCGGAGGGGCGGCGAGGCTAGGCTAGGGCAGATGCGGCGCAGCTAGCGAGATCGGGAGGCTCGCCGGAGTATGTGCTGGGTAGGCCTGGCGGCGATGGCAGCGGAGCAGAGATCGGCAGGGTGCCCAGAGATGAATTCTGGGTGCCATGAGATTTTTCCATTCTCTGCCGACAAAACTGTCGTCGGCAGAGTTTAGGGTTTACTTTTACCGACGAAGTATTTGTCGGGAAAAATGGTTTCTGGGGAGGAGATCTTCTTTGCCGACGAAAATGTTGCCGGCAGAAGTGTTTTTCTGGGGTTTTTTCAGGGACAAAGACCTAGGGTTTTTTTTCTTTTTTTTTTCTCTCTGGCTAAAGCAAAGTGCTGATAACATGTTGTAGGAAAATGGAATTGGTCTACTCATTTCATTGATAATCCTCTTTATATAGGGTGAGTATTACAACGGTAATAGGAAATACATTAATGACAATAATGACTACATAATTATCTATCGTCAGTTACTTTGACGAAGGCACATAATACGTTTTTCCTTTAACATTTATCACTTTTTTAATATGAGATATTTCATCTCTAACATTACTCTCTTATACCATTACATTCTTAGTATTACACATGCTCTCGAACTTTCAAGGGATGTCTTTTGAGCAATATTATCAAACATGTTTTGATGTTTATCCTATTTTTTTTTTTTTGTTCGAACAGAGATTCTGCTCTTTTTTTAAGGGGGAGTTCTATTTGCACCTCCATAATTGCTTTTTGTACCTCCTCTAATATTTTTGAACACCAATTTCCAATTTTACCCAGAATTTTTCTCTTTGCACTTCATCTTCTCTAATTCACACTCCGATATCAAAGAATGTGTCCCTCCTGGCTTGATCCTGCACCGTAGTAAAACAGAATGTAAAAGAACAAATCAATTACGAGAGAGAGAGAGAGAGAGAGAGAGAGAGAGAGAGAGAGAGAGAGAGAGAGAGAGCCTGAAGGTGTCGCTTCATCAATGTGAATGCCACACTAGTACACCCTTGCTTCACCAGTTTAAAACAATTAAAAAAATATGCCTCTGACAGATGTTCTGGTACTATCTCCAATGAAATGCAATTTCTGGCATGCACACGTACCCAAGAGCTGGGAAGCTTGGGTAATTGTTGAAGGTCACGGCAATTATTTAAACTCAGATGTTCAAGACTGTAAAGTTGACTGAGGCTCTCAGGAAGGCTAACAAATTGGTTACCTACTAGCCTTAACTCTGTTAAAGAGGAGAGACAGCCCAGATCATTGGGGATGGCTCCTTCCAAAAGAATGCAGAACGAGAAATCCAATTTTGTTACAGAATGTAAACCAACAAAGGAAGGCAGCAACTAAGATATCGGTGGTCCTCTACATCCATAAAACAATAAATTTTTGAGATTTTGAAGACCCTTGCATGAAGGCAGTTCTCTCAAGGCGGTTCCATTCACGTTAAGAATTTCCAGACTCTCTAAATGATTACCAAAGTCTTCCGGTAATTTTTCAAGCTTCAAGCAATCTGAGAGACCAAGAAGTTTCAGCGAAGATGAAGTGCAGAGAGAAAAATTCTGGGTAAAATAGGAAATTGGTGTTCAAAAATATTGGAGGAGGTACAAAAAGCAATTATGGAGGTGAAAATAGAACTCCCCTTTTTTAAGACCGTGTTTATCCTATTATAAACATATTTCTATTTGATTTTCTTGTGCATCACACATGCACACCAAAGCGACCTTCCTTTTAGCCGCAAGATCAACACAACGGGTCAGATTCAGTGGTTCCATTTTAGCCCAGATAAGTGTTAGAAGAAGAAGAAGAAAAAAAAAAAAAAAAAAGACAGAAATCTGAAACTGCTTTTTCGTTTGGTAGGTTTAGCTTTAGCCTCACGTTCTGAAAGGTTGAAGAGTTTCTTCGCTGTTCAAAGTAGGTTACGCCTTTGATTCTCAATCTTTAGGGCTTTTGTTTAGTTTCACTGGATCACTTCAGTTCCTTGTTTTCCTGTTCTTAATTTCTCCGATGTATGTGTTTCTTAGGTCTGCTTCGATTTTTAATTTTTAATTTTTAGATGCATCTAAGGTTCTGATTCTGGTTTGATCTCGGTACTAGGTTAATTATTCTTTTGTGTTTTAAATATGGAATCATTGATTGTTGTGTTTCAGCTAATTTTCATCCTGAAATTAGATGCCTTTGTTGTAAGAGTTCAGAATATAATTCCGATTTGACAATTTGATTGTGAACTTTTTTTCTTTGTGTGATTAACATGTAATTCAAGACTTGTATGATGGAAACTGAGAAATTCATAATACTTGTTTTGGAAGCCTGTATGATTAATATATATATTTTTTATTAATAAAATTGGTATACTCAATTGTCTTGTTTTCTTTTGCAGGTAATCATAATAAAATCCGGTGTATTTGGGTAGTCAAACTCACCTGAACTTTATTAACCAAGCCCACCTCACATAGTTGCTGAATAGAGCTAGTGGTAGAATAGATGTGTGAGTGATTGTATTTTTATTTTTAAATTTACTTCAATTTCATTGTAATATATATAAACTTTTAAAGTGTGTGTTGATTGTTTCAGGATCAATACAATTACTTGGTGAAAAACAAATAGAGGTAACTTCCCTTGTTCAGTGTTTTTTTTTCTTTCTCTTTTCTACATTTTATTTTCTTAATTCTTATCTTCCGTAGTTGGTTTCTTTTCAGTCATTGCAAGAAGAATTTTCATTTTCTGGTTGCTCGCACATATACGTTGATCAGAATCGGAAACATGACTTGTACAATATGGTCTATAACTATAGAATACGGTACGATTTTGTGCTTTTTTCCAATGGTTCTTATTGTTTCTTTTTGCTTCTTTCACTTAGAAGGCAAGTATTTCTCTCTTATTGTGCCTGATTTTGAACTAAAGCTTTAACGTTAAAAATTTGAGCTTCTGTGTGTTGTGAAAGATAATGTACATATAAAATGTTCGACTTATCAAAGAAATTCAGTTTTGATAATGAAGGCAACTTGTTTCACCTTATCTCAAAATCAATGGTGGTGGATTTTCTTTTTTTATATAGTGAGATCACACTTGCTATCTTTGACATGCAGTATTGAATTCAACATGTAGTATGAGATGATACATGATTAAGCTCACCAGTAATTAGTGTTACATGCAGATTTTACCCTCGGGCAACTGAATGAGAATCAGTATAATAATAAATGCTACATCTTGTATGCAGGCTATGCAAATGCGTCCACGGAACAGTTTCTCCATTCCCGGAACTAAAGCAAAATCTTGTACATTACTCTTAGGGTATTTAGGTTTTAGTCTGTAAATAGGGATTATCCGTGTAGATAATGGAAACAGAGAGGGTTAAGGTCTTGGGTAATGACCACCACAAAATAGTTGTCAATTTGAAGGGGAAAAGGGCAACAAAAAGTGCAGCACTCATAGTTGGAGCTAGCCACAGAGCCTTGTCTCAACAGTCCATCTCGCCTTCATCATTTACCAGACTTCGCAAGCGTAAGCGGTCAGATGAATGCAGAACCAAGTGTAGATCAAACTCTAGAAGCGCCGTGCTTAAAAACTATAAAAATTTCAGCAAAAGTGGGCTTCCTCAGCGAGTTCTATACTATGAATCTGGGCAGTGGACAGACTATTCTAATGAAATTGTTGACTTGGTCAGGGAGCACTTTCGACTGAAAAATGCAGTTATAAATGTGGATTTGAATGGCTGTCATTTGTTGCTTGATATTCTGTTTATGATACAGCTGGAAATTGAAACAGGTCTAGTGAAGCAAATTGCTTGGATTGATGAAGCAGGTTGTTGCTTCTTCCCAGAAATCCATTCCTGTCATTTAGAAAAAGAAAAGTACTGCCATTCCGATTTACAGAGTGATTCACCTTATGTGCTGAAAGAGGCAAATGGGCCCCAGGAGTTCACATTGAACCTTGAGATTGGAATAACTGGGTTGACTAGCTCCAATGCAGAGGAATGTGTTGGGGAGTCAAATAGTACAGCTAAGAGGACTAAAATTGAACAAAACCCTCTTGGTAATCGAAACGATGTGAAAGTAAATGACTTCTGCAACCAAATATCAGATGCCAAAGTGCTAGAAATCAGTGAGGGAACTCAACAGTTCGATGAAAATATAATGACCGAGTCTCCAGTTTTGGTTGAAATACTGGACTCCAACTCAGTACGAGACATGTTTGATAAGGGGATGGATTCCTCTATGGGTGCATGTATAGTAGATATTAAGCACTGCACTAGTCATTTGATGCAAGCAAAAGTTGAGATGTTCCATAAGCAGGTTGAAATAACTAATAAGTGCCGCGGGGATCCGAATGTTCAATATGGTTGGATGCCTGTTAGTAAAGAAGCCCTATCTAACATCATGCTGTATGGACTGGGGCATGGAAGACCTATGATTATGTCCTCATATGGCATTGGAGTTCACTTGACATCTGTTCATCATGCCCATGTCAGGTTTGTACATACTTTATATTTATCAATTCAGTTATGTTGTGAATGACTTTTAGTAGAAGTAAGATGCAGATTACAACTACCACAGAATCATCTGCAGTGTTTGCTTTTGTCCATTAGATGTAAAGTGTGAGTACAGTACTCATGTCCTTCCCTGGTAGCCCTTCCCTGGTAGCAAAGTTATATTTCGCTGTTTGAGGATGAGTTTCTTTTGCTGGGTTTTTACTTTACATTGTGCTTTGTCTGAGGTTTTAAAACTTGTTTTCTTGACAGTGCAAGTTACTGTGATGATGACGAAAATGGGGTAAGATACATAATGTTATGCCGTGTGATTATGGGAAATGTCGAATTGGTCACTCCCGGATCTCGACAGTGCCATCCCAGTTCTATACAATTTGATAGTGGAGTTGATGACCTTCAAAATCCACGCCATCTTATAGTTTGGAGTATGAATATGAACACCCATATTTTTCCGGAGTATGTTGTCAGTTTCAAGACATCTTCAGAGGCTGAAGGTGGTATATCTCTCCTCATACCTCTTCCTTTTTTGACTTTAACTAGTGATTTTTCATTGCCATTTCTCCACGTGAACGCCTTTTTTATTCTTCCAATTGTTCTTATTTCCAACTTTACTCTTAGTCTCAGAATGTTTTACTCACATGTACACACCTAAGATTGCTGCGGCACTCAACTACTTGAAATCAGAATACAATCAATTTTCTGGACAGAAATGAAAAGTGGTATTAACACCCAAAGTCAATTAATTGAAGGAGAAACTCCATCAGCTGGCCACACTGTTTGACTCGGGTCATTTTTGGTACGTCTAGGGTTAGTTGTAAGAAAATAATAATAGATGAATTTCATTCGTATAGGTTGGAATATACTACTCCCGTAGCCAAGGGCAGTTTGTACCTGAAGATCCCAAGTTGGAACTGTAGTGGTGTTCGCTTGACAGTTAATTCTCAACCAATAAGATTATACATTTAATCATTGGATGTGTCATCTAATCAACCTAGAATGAGTCCACTGATGCTGGGAATACGAAGTGGCCATTGTGTTTGGGACTTTGGGGTCATTCCAAGCTCTTGTTTGATAAAATCACAAAGGAAAAAACTGGCGGCATATGATGTTCTTTCTCTGTTAGCTAGCTGTCATATAAAGTTAAAACATTTTTGAACATTGAAACTCAGAGATCGACTGTGGAAATAAGAATAACTGAAAGATAGTGTAAATGGAGATGTGAGAACTGTGAATTTTACTCCCTTTTATTTCTTTTAATTTTTTTTTAGCCAAATGACTTTTGGAATATGGAAAGATGTTTGCTTGCATGTATTTTTTCATTTTCCTTTTCAAGCAGCTTCTGATAATTCACTTAGAATGTTCGAAGCAGGCTGTGCCATTTTTTGGGTCATGCTTTCTCTACATTTATGAAATAGGTCATCCTTTTCTCTCTGTACACCTACCTTTGAGTTATGAATTACTGGTCCAAATCTCTGGTGGATTTTTTACTATCTGATGACCTTTTGGTTCTTGGTGACCTTTAATTTTGCTTAGAAAGTGTTAAGTATTGGACCGCTAGAACTTTTTGTTGCTGCTACAGGGACCATGGTTACAGAGAGCAGAGGTCACCTGTCTGGAATTACAAGCAGTGAAGAATGTCCAGGCCAGTTGCAGTTGAATTGTGCACCAGTGGAATCAGTAAGCACTTGATTGAAACAGTTTTTTTTTTTTTTCCTCTTTCGACTCATAATATCATGGTTCTCTTGTATGCAAGAAATTTATACATTGGCTTTCTTTGCGTTCGTTTATTTTATGTGCAAATAATTTATTGTGCCTTTCCAGCTTTAAAGGATGTGAGGCTTTGCAACTAATTATTTTATGTGCAAATAATTTCTACTCGACTTTGCTTCTATTATTATTGAAGTGGAATGTGAGGCTTACTTTGATCTTGCTTACTAGAGGCTTGAACTATGGCGAGATTGATAGTGGGCAAGATTGATAGTTGTGGGAGGTTCTTTGACATGTAGAATTACTAGTTTTATAACTCCTTTAAGCATAAAGCATCAAGCCTTGAGCCAAGGGTCCACATATTGTATTCTTGAGGTGTTTGCTCCTTTGTCACTTTTCTGAAATACTGTCTGATACCTTCAATTCTCTTTCTGCAGGGGAGGCATTCTACGTCAGCTTTAGTATCTGAGAAATCACAAGACAAGACTGTTGGAATTGGCTCAAGCTCTTTGGCAACTCCAAAATCCCCATGGATGCCATTTGCAGCATTATTTGAAGCTATTTCAAAAGAAGTTGCTCCGAAAGATATGAAATTGGTTAATGTTCACTATGACCTATTCAGGGTATGTAATTTTTGGATTCGTAGTATTTAAATGTTAGTGATAATTTCGCGTATAGTAATTCTTTCTCTTGTTGGTCATTATTAGAGCAAGAAGATCAATCGGGATGATTTTATTCAGAAGTTGAGAGCAATTGTTGGAGATGACTTACTGAGGTCAACAATAATGAGCCTTCAGTGCAAGGTAATGTCATGCATATGAGTATTTTCTGGTGATAGATACAGATGAATTTTTTCATGCGGGTCAATTTCGTGCACCGTGTATGTTCATGGCTGGCCTGTGGAAGATAAGCTCAATTTGCTTTCACAGTTAATTTGGGACCTAGATGTAGCTAGCTTCCCTTTGGCTGGTCTTTTCCATTATTATTTTCTTGTAGCGGTATTCAATGCTTGCCTTCATCCCTTTGCCAAGGAGTATTCTCCATTCTGAAATTTTTTCTTGGAGCATAATATCTGATAACTTATGTGAAGTAAAATCATTCATAAAATTCTTTTTTGAAAGGGAGACTCTACAAGTAAAATTGCTACATAGAATTTTTATTTATTTCAATTTGTAGTTATCAACCTATGACTGGTCGTTTTCACAGCTGCCACCAAGACCTGCATTCCCTATGAAACCGCTGAAGCAGGAAGGAGAAGGTGATTCTACTTGATTTGTTAAATGTTAGTTGGATCTTTGGGGTTTTTGCTAATGTTTGGTAAGGTTGCTGCTCCCCTAATGTGTCGACATGATGTGAAGCCTATTACCATTTGACAAATGGAAATGGCTATGTTCTGAAGTAGTGTTTTGTCTAAATTTTGAGTTGATCTATGCTTTGTACCAAAACTCGTGTTTGAACTATTGAGTGTAAAGTTGAATTGAATAAAAATATGGGTCACCGATCTTAATGTGATTTCAAGTTTTCTACCATATATTGGGAATTCTGGAATTTCAAATCTAGTAAAATCCTTGTGCTTAATATTTGTCAAATATTTGCTCTTTCCAGGAAAGTATTCGAAATTTTCCGTAGTTGGACATTGCATACTTGTTCTTCACTATCAGCATTTAAGTATGTTTAACGTCCCCATTCACCATGTATGTAGATGGATTCGTTAAAAGTGGTATTGGGATTCAGCGTCTATGAAGAATTCCGGAGTCTTGAGAAATGTGGGAGTAAGCCTTTCTTATTCTGTTTATTTAATCAAACTAAAACAAACCGTGGATACAAATCAGTCGGAGAGGGTGAATGTGATAAGATTTGGCATACATGTCAAACAGACTAGGTTTGGGTAACCATGTTGATCCCTGATATTGAATCTCTAATGTTGTCTATGAAAGTGGAGATTGTGTATTTGGGAAGCAGTGTGAAGTAAACCAATTAAATTCGTAACTTAATATTACAAAGCCAAATCATTCTTTGGTCCTAACTCTTAACCCAGATTTGAAGGCAAGACATTCCTTGGTCGTTAGTTTATTTGCTTTCTGCATATATGAAGTGAGATATGAATCGTATGGTAACAGTTTGGATCTTATGACACTGCATTATTCCATTCATTCTTTGGCTCTTTGCCATGATTGTTATTCTCCATATCATTTCGATAAATTGACCAGAATTACTTGGAAGTTTATGTGTATTCCATTGTTCTTTTCGAGATAATGCCCGAACAAATAATCACAGGTCGTTAATAAACCAGAATGATCAGGTACCCAAGCATCCGAATAAGCCTGAAGCTCGAGTGTTCCTGCTAGAAAACATCGTGTTCAGATGAGTTGTTTTTAACAGAAATTTTATGAGAGTTGGCATTTGAGAATATATGAGAACACCATAACTACCAATGGTCAGTTATCTATACTACAATCGCTAGTTATCCGTTATCAGCACAATCCTGGAAAACAGAATTAGCAATATATGCTTACAAACAAGATGAGATTTACTTCAGTGTAAGGGTGCTGCATAACTTACATCATCATTCACAGTAGATGCTTATATTTGAGCTACAAAAACAATTGAACTCATCAATATATTTTCACTGACGAATTCAAAATCTCTGATGTAACAGCAGTGTTGTTATTATTGAATTCCGCCTGGAGATGCATCTAGCTGAGGGTTCCTAGCCTGGAGGCTTGATGTTTGGCTAGTCACCTCCGTATGTAGAGGCTCTTCTTACCTTTATATTATACCACAATGAAAGGATGTTATAGGCATTATACAAAGGGAAAATGACCATTTGCACATAAATGGGTTAAAAATTGACCATTCCAATGTTTATTGCCCAGATCAATGAATCTTGGGAAAATTACACAACTACCCTAATACATGTAATTTAGTCATATTGAAACATATTTACCCTAACCAATTAGATATTAACCTCTCTCTCAACAACACAGAAAAAAAAAAAACCCTAGTTCCCCAAATCCTCGCCGCCGCAGCAGCCCCTCCTCGACGCTGATCTAGACGACACTGCTCTGAAGCCACCACCCTCACTGCCTCCTGTTCCCCTGAAAACCATATCAATCCCTGCATCCCTCTGTCGTCGAGGTCGAGGGGCTTCGGATCAAGGTCCGATCTCGACCTTGGGCTACTGTGTGGAGGAGCAGACGCCGATCGGCTGGGTCGAGGGCACCGGGCTGCTGGGTCGAGGCGTTGGCGGTGAGGCAGCGAGTTGCTTGGTGCTTCGCTCTGAGTTCGTCTGGGTCCGGGCAAATCGAGGTCGAGATCGGGAGGGAGGCCGAGATCGATGGGTGCCCAGATCAATCTGGGACTGAGTTGACAGAGGGATGCAGGGATTGATGGCCTCGGGTCCGGCTGGAGCGTCGTCGGCCAAGGCTGGGGTGAGAATCTGGTTGGTGCAGGCCTAGCGATGCTAGGCTGGGTGGTTGCGAGGCTGCTGCTAGCGGCGGCAGCGACGATGGCGGCGGAAAGGAAAAAAAAATTAGGTTTTTTTTTTTTTTTCTCTTAGCTAAAAGAAAATCTGAGCGAGTAAATTTCTGGGTGCCTTGATTAGGTTTCTGCTCTTTTAATTGCTTTTGTTTGCTCTTTGCTGTTTTCACTTGTCTAATCTGTAAAGGAACAAAAACAAAAAGATTATCATTCATATTCAAAAAATTACTGACCCTCAGTAATCACATTACTGACCCACAATAATGTAATTACTGACCCTCATTAAACGATTACTGACCCTCAGTAATCAATTACTGACCCCCAGTAATCAATTACTGACCCACAATAATCAATTACTGACCCCCAGTAATCACATTATTGACCCTCAGTAACTTGAGTCAAGTGATTGGAATCCGGCGACTAAAGTAATATTGACCGGAACCTGATTATTAAAAAAAAAAAAAGGAGAAAAAAAAAAATTCCGGCGAAAAAAATTTTGTGACAGGAATCCGGCGACCGGCTATGGGAGGCCGGCAGAGTTGGGTGACATTTCGGCAAAGTTTCTTTATTTTCCACTTTCTCAGCACATTATAATTCAAAAATCTGTTAGATAAGACAGAAGAACAAAAAAGGAAGAAAAAAATTAAAATTGTACTAGAGTTGAAAAAGATTCGTTCAAATGAGTAATAGAGTTGTTACCTTATATTCAATAGGGAAGAAAAATAAGATGGTCATTGTAATGGGTAATGAGGGGGCCAAATTAGCACTAAATGGTCATTTTCTATTATACAAACAACCGTACATTTGTGTTTTGGGTAACTATTTATTTGGAAGGTGTGGCAACTTCCCTAAACCTTAAACAAAGGGAAGCAAAAGCTTCTTGTCTGACAAAACTATTTGTTTAAGTGCACACTTAAGCATGCCTTTTCCTCTGCACAATCTTCATTTCTTCAAGAAAGTGAGAAACATACTGATATAAATCAATTCCCAAACAATGACATCCAAAAATTACCAACATGGAAATGGATGCAGGTGTTCTTCAAAACGAGCAATTAACACTAAACAAGGATAAGTTGTAGAAAGCAGAGTATTACCATCAGTAAGACGAAGAACTCGTGGTTATTTCATGATGCACAACCGCAAAAAGGAATCAACCACTCAGTGATTTTAAATGTTTCATTTCTTCTCTTCTAAACACACAAAGACTCACTCCATTTGCATTATAGATTTATATATAGGCATCCATCTACTGTCTATGAGTATTAAATAGCAGTCTGAAACATTCCTACCTCTGGTACTGCAAGAACCAGTGACGGACGCAGGATTATTTGTGAGAGGGGGCCAAAAATTTTTCCAAAACACAATGAATCTTCAATGAATGTCAGTATATTAATAAGCATATCCCAATACCATATTTTATGAAATTTCTTATCAGATTCTAGCATTTTGACATACCCATATAACAAAATAAATAAAATTACTAGAAAAATATAAAATAAGTCATCCAGAAATGACAGTTAATCAATTAACCTACATATTCTAATAAATAAAAGAGCACATACTTGGAAAAGCATAGTACTTCCATATCTATAATTGCCCTCTACGGGGTGCCATCTTTTGAAAGCGTTGGATAATAGACTCATTGTCAATGAAACTGAATGTATCCTTCTCAAGATATACAACTAAGCAATCATTCATCCATTGATCTCCCATTCGATTGCGAACTCGATTCTTTATAATATTCATGGCAGAAAAAAACTCTTTCAACAGATGCCGTTGCAACATAAAGTGTAAGGGCCAAAGTAATCAACAAATAAACATAAGGATATGTCTTATGCTTTCTTGTCTCAACTAGTTTCTTTCCAAGATCTGCAATCCCATGCAATTCCTTAAACTTGTCATTAGATCGCATATCCTCAATATAAGTCTCCAACTGACTCTCTAGCACTAACAACTCTAAGGCAGAAAAATCTTGAGGATAAAGCTTAGCAAGACGCATCAAACTTTACTTTTCATAGGCTGTAAATGAATAATTAGGACTTAGACATGCCAAATAAAGAAGAAGCTCAGTACTAGCCTCATTGAAACGATTGTCTAACTCTTGAAGTTGGAAATCAATCACTGCACAATAGAAGTCAAAGCAGTAGTAATGCAAATTTGTCATTTCTGGAGCTCTACGTCTTGATTTTCCAGGACATACATATTGTTCATCCATGTCTGGAATACTGATATTCACTTTTCCACAAAAGAGAACAACTTCCTCTAATAAAGAAGACCATCCACTCTCCCTCATAGTCTGCAATTTGCTCTTGCAAACTCTCACTAAATCCATAGCATTTACTATGTCATGATTATCTTTTAATAAAACTTGAGACAACTCATGAGTGATCCCAAGTATAATTCTCATCAAATGCAAACTAAATATAAAATCAAATGATTGGAGCAACTTCAAAGAAATATATGCATCATGCTTCTTATTAGAACTGACTTTATCATATGCTATTTCATCTAACAGATCAATTATGGAAGTGAACATGATAGTAAAGTTTATAAGAGTACCATAAAATGAGCTCCAACGCGTATCACTTGAATGCTTAATTTCAGTTTCTTGATTAAGTCATTGTCCACTTGTAAGTTCTCCACTTTTAAGTGCCTCAACCACTTTGAGAGATTGCTTTTCTTGAAGAATATCTCTGCGTTTAGAAGACGCTCCAACAATGTTTACAACACTAGCTACTAGTGTAAAAAATGTGCCAACAATATCATGTCTTTTTGCTACACCGACAAGAGCCAATTGAAGTTGATGCGCGAAACAATGAACATAATAGGCATTAGTTCTCCTTCAAAATAAGTGTCTTCAAACCATTAAATTATTCACACATATTACTCGCGTCATCGTAACCTTGACCACGTAGCCTAAATATGCTTAATCCATGTTTAGAAAGTAGTGCATCTATTAGCTTTCTTAAGTGACATAGCATTGGAACTCTCTACATGTTCAATCCTTATGAAAGACTCAATCACACAACCATTTTTTATCTACATAACGAAAAATGACAGCTATATGGTCATTTACAGATACATCCCTAGATTCATCAACTAGGATAGAGAAGAAAGCGTCACCCATATCGCTAATAATAATTCTTGTAGTTTCAACAGCTGCAGCATTCACTATGTCCTTTTGAATCCTAAGTGATGTCAATTTAAGATTCTCAGGAGTATTTTTCAATACAACTGCTCTGACTTCATCATTGTGATCAGCAAGAAATTGTAAACGCTCAAGAAAAGTTACCTTGATTGCTTGAGTTCTCTGATTCGTTCTGACCACGAAAAGCAAGGCCTTGTTTTCGGAGAAAGCGAATGCAATCAACTGATGCTTCTAGTCGAAGTCGATAATCTACTCGAGATTGATGTACATTCTGATTAACAATGTTTCGAATATGCTGGTTTTCATTCATCAAATCTTCACATTGTCTCACTGCTTGATTGTGGACACTATTGTGCGTCTTCCCCACATGATCATACAATCTGTCATTCTTCTTAAAGAACCCTAAAGCCAACACCAGTAAAACAATCACCTCCTCCTTGCTCACCAACATTTGGTTTGAACAAATAACAACATAAGTAAAATGCAGCATCTTTGGATATGCTATATTCTAACCAATTTGAAAAATTATCATACCAGTTCTCCCAGAACCTTCGCTTATGCGTTCCACATTGTGTTTGAACAAACTGGTGTCTAGGCTGACAAGGGCCTCTTAACAAGTACCCTCTTCGAATTTTGGTCCTTAATCCAGGATCAGAAGGAAGCTCACTTAAATTAATCTCTACCTGGCTCTGTTTTGATCTTTCATTCTGTACAACAGAAGATGTCTCGCCCGATGTTCGTTTAAAGTATCTCTCCATATTTCATAGACTCACAACTGCGATTTTAAATTTTTAAATAAAACAGTAAATTTATCTAATCAACAAGTCATAAATCCAAAAAAGTAAAATACCAAATTGAGAAAAAGAATCATGACAAACCTGAAATGCGCATATAACAAAGGTTTAATAGCAAAAGAATGGAGGTTGAAGGCCGAAGAATCAGAGAGACTCCTAAACAATTAGAGAAAGAAAAGAAGTGAAAGATGAAACACCAGAGGATTTCTCCTGCAAAACGAGAAGTAGGAAGAATATGTATAAAAGTAGTTTGAACGGTTGGGATCCCAAATTCTATTAGGGTTATATAATATAAATATAAAAATATATTTAATATATATATATAATATATGTTGAGATGGTGGCTTAAACCCTACTTTCCGAATCCATGTCTTTTTTTTTAAGTTTTCATTAGGAAAGTTTTTTTAAAAAATATATATATTTAATAGAAAATGTTCATTTAGTGCTAATTTGACCCCCTCATAACCCATTCCAATGACCATCTTATTTTTCTCCCCTATTGAACATAAGGTTACAACTCTATTGCCCATTTGAACAAATCTTTTTCAACCCTAGTACAATTTTATTTTTTTTCTTCTTTTTTTGTCCTTCTGTCTTATCTAACAGATTTTTGAAGATAAAGAAATTTTGCCGAAATGTCACCCAACTCCGCCGGCCTCCCATGGCCGGTCACCGGAGCCTGGTCGCCGGATTCCGGTTACCACATTTTTTTCGCCGGAATTATTATTATTATATTTTTTCGCCGGAATTATTATTATTATTTTTTTTTATATATAATCAGGTTATTGGATTATGGTTACTGACCCCCAGTAAGCAATTTACATATTACAGATTCCAGTAATTAAGTTACTGACCCCCAGTAATCAATTTACTTATTTCAGATTTCCAGTAATCAAGTTACTGACCCCCAATATTCAAGTTACTGACCCCTAGTAATCAGGTTACTGATTACAGATTTCCAGTAATCAAGTTACTGACCCCCAGTAATCAGGTTACAGTAATCTGATTACTGGGGTCAGATCAGCCACCAAGCAAGTACTAGTAATCAACCATCTTAGGCGGTAGCCACCTCCCTTCTAAAATTGGCTGCACCAGCTCGAGGAGTTTTCCACCAAATACAGCGTACCAATGACTTGCTTCTCTCTAGTCTGCAAGTCCTTCTACTCCCTAGAATCCAAACACCGCCGCACCCTCACCCCTCTATGCTCCGATCACCTCCCCACAATCCTCACCCGTTACCCGCCTCGATCTCACCCTCTGTCCACGTGTCACAGACTCCTCCATCCTCACAATCTCAAATAGACGGCGCCGGAGTTGGAGTTGTTAGAGTTGGCGGGGGTGGCGGTGGTGGTGCCACGCAGCGGGAGGGGAGAGGGGAAGGAGGAGAGGTCGAGTCGGAGGGGTCGAAGAGGAAGAGGTCGTCGAAGTTGGGGAGGCGGAAGGAGGAGAAGTCAGAGAAGGGTTCGGGTTTGGATTCGGGTTCGGATTCTTCATGGAAATTTGGGGGGTAACTGAGATCGGAGGTGGGGGAGGGGCTGAGATCCTACATTGATCGCAGAGCTCAGAATTGTAGCAGCACAGAATTGTAGCAGCACTTGGAGGAAGAGGAAGACGACGAGGAGAGAGAGAGAGAGAGGTGAGGATTAATATAGGGTAATTATGTATTTTTGCCAAGATTCATTGATCTTGGCAATAAATATTGGAATGGTCAATTTTTAACCCATTTATGTGCAAATGGTCATTTTCCCTATATTTAAAAACTCAGTGGGGGCACTGGCCCCTGTTGGCCTCTTCCTCAGTCCGCCTTTGGCAAGACCCATGCGGAGAAGTTTATAGAAGCCATAAAATGGTAGTTTTCTTGTTTTTCTCTATTTGCTGGCAGTTGCCTCCATTGTACCAAAAAAATCTTTACTCTATACTCATTTTAAAAATAGGGTGATACTATTAACACATTTTTTTTTTTTATTAACACACCTTGTTAATTTTTTAATTATTGTTTTTATAAATTAACTTAAAATGGTTGTTTCTCATTGGCTCCCAATCTCCCATCTTATATGGAGTGTGTGTATAATACATTGGGTGTGTTAATAGCACCGCCTTAAAAATATTTCTCATATTTTCTTTCTTTTTGATCAACTCAAACTTTTTTATATAAATAATTTTAGGAATAGTCTACTAAATTATAGTATAATAAGACCGAAATAACACAATTCCACGTTATAAACGTGCAAAACATGTACATGATGGCTAATAAAATTTGATCTCCACAAAATAATATGTACATGATGAGTAGAACTCTACGTATACATATATTTCCTATGTACTACTATATATGTTTAATGTGTTATAACTATTTTCTTGTATGTCTAATTGTCTACAGATGGCATCGGTCAATCACAAATTTGTATCAATTAATGAACATTGACTTATTTCAGCGTGACTTAAAAAAAAAGTTTATTTTATAATTTTTCAACACCACAACTTGTGCAACACACAAGTACGAACCTTCCTTGAGGAAGAGACAAATTAGTGTCAGCTGCACAAATTAGTACGATAAATCTAATGGTTTGAATTCAGAGGCTCCATTATAATAGCCCATGGACCCGCTGAAATACCCCCATCGAATTATCAGAAAAGAAAATAATAATAATAATAATCTGAAATTGTTATATCTTTACTTTTGTAAGGATTCTAATTTTCAGTTTCTAGATGCATCTAAGGTTCTGGTTGGGATTTGATCATGTCTTGGTTTGTCTATGGTGTTCTGAATATTGAACCACTGATCTTCGTGTTGCAGATAATTATCATTATTTGGGTGAATTTAAGTATTTGACTTGGGTGAATTTAATCCTAATTTAACAAGTTGATGATGATATTTATTTCTCTGTGTGGATGATTACACTTTCTGATATATATATATGGGTCCGAATCAAGGGACACATTTTTTGACACAGTATTTTACACTCTATTGTAGCCCTTAGATGTAATAGCCCTCAATGGTTGAGATTAGTTATTTTTAATGACATGTCATTAATTCTTTTCAACAAATATGAAAATAATATTATTAGATTAATATTCTTTAAAGAATATTAATCTAAACCATTGAATGTTTTTACATCTAAGGGCTATAAAAAAGTGTAAAATATTGTGTCAAAAAATGTGTCCCTTGATCCAGACCCAGACTATATATATATATATATATATATATATATATATATATATATATATATATATATATATATATTTGATAGACTTGTATAATTAAAACTGAGAAATTCATGATAGTCTTGATTTTGGTTGTTTTGGCTTAAGCCTGTATGATTTAATTTGTTGATAGTAAAATTGATACTCATAGTTTTGCTTTGTTTGGCAGGTAATCATAATCAAATTCATTGTATTTGGGTAGCCAAACTCATCATAACTTCTTTTAACCTAGCTCAACTCACATAATTAATAGAAGCAGTGGTACTATTTATTATTACTTCATATTGAATTTTATATAATTTTTAAGGGTGTGTTTTGATTGTTTCAGAACCGATACAATTACTTGGTGAAAGAAACAAATAGAAGTAGTTTCAGAATCGATACAATTACTTGGTGAAAGAAACAAATAGAGGTAGTTTCCCTTCATCAGTGTTTTTTTTTTTTTTTTTTTCTGCATTTAATATTTTCAATTCTTATATTTCATGATGGGTTTCTTTTCAGTCATCGCGAAAAGAATTTCCATTTTCTGGTGCCTCGCACATATACGTTGATCAAAAACATGACTTGTACAGTATGGCCTGTAATTACAGAATACGGTATAATTTTGTGTCTTCCTATGGTTCTGTTGTTTCAATTTGCTTAATTCACATGGAAGAGCAAATACTTCTATGTTCTTGTGCCTGATTTTGAACCAACACATCAAAAGTTAGAATTTTGAGCTTCTATGTTGTAAAAGATGTACATCATGCAACTTTTTGTTACAAATTCAGGTTGCTTGATTTCACCTGTTTCTTTTAATCAATGGTGGTGTTTGGGAAGAGTTTCCACTATTTCTTTGGCACTTATCATTGAAATGAGTAGACCAATTCTCATTTTACTTTTACACATTATCAGTACTTTGCTTTAGCCAAAGAATAAAAAAAACCCTAGGCTTCAATCCAAAAAAGAAAACTAAAAAATTCAAGGATTTTTTAAAAACTTCTCATTTGTTTTTTTAATTTTTTTTACCAATGTTTGGAAATGAATGAAATGAATCAATGAATCAATTGGGAAGTTTTATGAGAGCAAATAAATCAATTTCCTTTCCGTGAACTAAACAAGACATTAACGTTGTGTAGGAACTTGTGGGACTTTAGTTCCACATTGAAGAAGTAGAAAGAGTTTTTGCATTTATAAGAATTAACCCATTTAGTCTATTAAATGGGTGAAGTGTGAGAGAATGGGCTTGTGGGCTTTTCTATTGGATTTTCAATGGAATTGCACATAAATTAAATATATATTTAAATAATCAAAAGATGGGCCTTGGGCTCTGTTAATTAAATTGGAAAATATTTTATTTTATTTTTGAAAATTGAAATTGATATTATCTGAGGAACAGTTACAACTGTTCGGAACAGTTATAACTGTTCGGTCAGATGTATCTTTTCCATTTGACTATTATATATACGTAGTTGGTTTTTGTTGTTAAGACATAATATATTCTCCTTCTTCTTCTTCTTTTTCTTCTATTCTTCAGAGAAACACAAAGTAAATTCGCCAGAAACAAGTTCTTGTTGATAGGAGCACAATGTGCGACGTTATTATATGTATTTGCCCTCGTTTATACTTCGTTTAACTCTTATTTGTCTAAGATAGAGTCATAATTTAGTTTAGTGTCATTTTGGTAGAGTTTGGCGAAAAAATAGTTAACAATCCGAAAAATGACTAAGTATGAAAAATCTGGAAAATAGTGAAAAATATGTCTTTTTCGTGATTTTGAGATGAGTGAAACTGTAATCTATCCTTGTCCGAATTTAATGAAATTTGGTGTACTTATTATTCATATACTGAGGAATGTTGTGTTAAAATTTCAGATCAATCGGAGTTCGGGAAGTCACCCAAAAGATGGCTGCAAAACGGCAGTCTGAGCATTCCATTCCAGGGGCTTCCAGGATTTTCCTGGGACTTTGATCCAACTTCGAAAAATCATTACCGACGATTCACAAGGAATTTGATCGAGATATTTTATGGAGAGATGGCTATATGTGTCTAGTTTATCTGACACTTGGAATCGCATCAATTGGAGCTCTGAGAAGGGAGATATGTCGGATTTACTGGAGCAAGGTCATTCCAGCCGAGTTGCTGCCGGTCTTGTGTTCTTGCGGGTTTGGGGCATTTTTCCATGGACCAAGCTCACCAAATGGAGTTGTCAAGCCTACACAAGAAGTTCATGAAGCATTGCAGCCCATTCCTTGAAGAAAAATCAGAAAAAGAAGTTTCCTAGAAGAACCAAGAAAGGAAGGAACCAAAACCTTGTTGCACAAGGATTGCCTTTGCCGATTTGGACTAGGTTTTCTACCTAGGGTTTCTGCCGAATTTGCCTCTATATATAGCCATGTTTTCCTATAGAAAAATCATCTCATCTCTTGCAAAACACTAGCCAAAACTCTACCAAATTTTCTACCAAAGTTCTAACTCGAAACCCTAAGAATACATAGTCACCGATTCACCACCACCATTCACCACCGAACCAGTCCCTGCCTTAGCTGCTGCCGAATCTCTATCACCACACCAAGACGAAGCTCTTCAAGGTTTCTAAAGTGTGATCCATCCCTATGACTTGTATTTTGATTTTTGGTTTAGTCACATTAGTTGTTATAAAAATACTTTGTTTTCGTTTGGTTTTGTATGATGAACATAAATTGCGATTTTTGTTGGAATTTATGTGATGACTTTGCAATCTTTAATTCATGGATTTTGTATGTTTAGATAATCAGGGCAATGGTATTAAAAGCATGTTTAGGATTTAAATTGGTTAGTGGGTTAAGGATGTTCCTTATAAACCGAAACATTAGTTGTGTTTAAGCATTTGTTGTTTGCATGTAAATCTAGGTGTTAGGTTTCATCTAACCTGAGTGGAATAAACAAAACTATAGGCCTAGCGGTTGTTTTGATTTGTTGTGCTCACCTAGGGTATAAAACCTTAGCTAATACTTGCATGTTAAATATGATGATTGACAACCTTGCTTATTTACATGTTTTCGATTTAAGACTCTTGTGCGTTATATGTTAAGTCTTAACCGGATTAGCATAAAAAAATCTTTAGGGCTAGAACGGGAGTTTGTCCTAAAAGAACTTGAGGAAGTCTAGTAACTAGGTACAGAGCGAAAGCTCTAGTTGCGGTCGAAACGAATTTGAATTGTGAACATGCTAAATACTTGTCTCTTACTTTCTTGCATGCGAATCTTTGTGTTAAAGAGTCTTTTGTGTGAACTGTTTTGTGTGAAAGATGATGATCACTTGTAAATATTAGACTTAGGATTTATTTTCTGTTTTGTTTTCGTGTGTAGTATAAGGTAATCCTATGGTTGTCGATTCCATTTATCCCCACATTTGTGACGTTTTGTGTAAATATGTGTAGATATTTTGTGCTAACATTCTCATATTTCAGGTACCCTTAATCCCCGCCTAGAACGATCCCTACTTATTCTATACTACTAACGATTGTAGGGGTATTATTGCTTGATGCTCGCTTCGGCGACTCATCAATTTTTGGCGCCGTTGCCGGGGATTATAAAAACTTGTTATATTTGAATGTTATTTGTTTTGTAAATTTGTCGTGTGTTAATAGCTTGAAATAGTTTGAAAATTGTTTGTATTTGCTAATGCCATGGCTTGTATAGCTTTGTATATTCTTGCATTTATCTTTGTGTTTTGTTCGCTTTGATGTGTCTTGTGTGTGTGCAGATCGAATAGGGAAGAAACAGTGCAGGAAATACCAACTTCTGCCCAAAACAGAATTCGGGCAGTGCAGTCAGTCGACTTTGGAAGGCTGCCGTTTGCTGCTCACAAAACCTGGGAAAGTGAGCCATATGCCGTTGGAAAGATCTCTGAGTCTACTTTCCGTAGGATTTTACAGAAGTGGATTTGGAGTTTCGAGCTGCTCCCAGTGTCAATTTGAGTGCACGAAGGTCAATCTGGCGAACCAGAGAACTGGGCAGATCAATCGGTCCGATAAAAGGTCAAACAAAGCATACTTCCGCTGGTCCGATTGAGGCAAATTATATGCCGTTGGAAAGCTCTGTGTGTCCACTACAACATTTATTCAGAACACTTTTGTATTAGTATAGTGGAACACACCCAAAATCAGGCCTCAAGAGAAACAGACACGTCTGCCGAGAGAAGCTTGCCTGCCAAGAAAATCCTACTGCCGAGAGGGGCAGCAACTGCGGAGCTGCACATGGCATGATGAACACACAACACACATGGTGAAAAGTCTAGGCTATGGACTATAAACACAAAGCGCTACTTGGGAGGCAACCCAATTCGATCAAAGAAAAACGAAGGAGCCATCACCGGGAGTTTGCAATTTCTTAACCCTTCTCTTTGTCTTTGGTTTGTGATGATATGTTGGAATGTGTTAGACTATTGCATGCTTAGGAAATTCGTTGATATAGATTTGCGCTTACATTGAGAAAAATGTAATTTTCTAAGTGTGGGGTGGGATAACGTATTCCGTTTATGTTTTGGTGTTCTTAGTTTAGAAAAGAAAATTCAGAAAATTGTTCTACAAAAATAGAGTGTTTAAATTTGTTTCGAGTCTTAGGATGCCCCTAATATGTCAATGATGTTTTTCTCCTCTTTGCATACATAGATGATAGTTGTGCATACAATTAAAATTGTGAGTTTCATGGATTATGTGCATTGGTAGGAGCATGTAGGACTTGTTGATTAACGAAGCATGCATGTTTTAGCTAGTTTATGTCCTAAATAACCTATGTGGGCTTTAGAGCCAATTTTCTTTCTTCTTGAGCGATAAAAAGATAAAATTCAATAGATTCGTAGGAAGCATGAAACCTCATAATTCTTTGATTATTCGATGACTATGTGCCATACCTTTTTAATGAACTCTAGTATACTAGAACTTACTCTTGTTGATTTTCGAAACGTTTGTATCATAAAATACTTTGATTTTGAATATGATTGAATAAAGATCATTTAGGTTTACCACCATTGCCAAATAAAGCATGAGCCCTATTTGTGCCCGTCGTGGGACACCTTAGTAAACCCCTTTGAGCCTATATTTAGCCTTTTCTTTCATCACCCTTAAACATTTTCCATGAACTTAGTATAGTGATGTCTTGACCATTGTGTGTCGGCAAAGCTTGATTTTGAAGGAGTTTTCGCGTGAAGTGATGAAGAAGAACAAGTGTGGGGTAGACTTAGCTAGAAAATTGTATGAAAATTGTAATTGTGCCGTGCCTAGTAAAAAGAAAACAGAAAATATGTGATTCGGACAGAAAAAGAAAAGAAAACAAAAGAGAAAAATCAAGTCCGAAAGATGAAAAAAGAAAGAGGCACGGTTTCAAAAAAAAAAAAAAAAAAAAATTGCTAAGTCTAGTCTTGAAAAGTGTTGTGAATTTGGAGTTTTGTTTATATGTGAAGGTCTACTATTGTTATATTTTGACCTTTGTTCATATTCACTATGTTTTGGGAAGTAAAGAATGAAGTATGGGTCCAACAAGATGAAATTTGACCCTTGGCGAGAAGACATAAGGAGATTTAAGCTTTGCTAAAGCGCACGGTGACGTTTTGAGCCTCCTTATCTAAATTTCGAATACCTCTTAACCAAGCCCCATTACATCCCTTTTATTGATCTTTTTCATGATTCTTAAGATGGTTAAATTTGATTTGTGGAGATTTTCTCAAGAGTAAGCATATGGTTTTGGTTCATTGGTGCACATAGTTGTTACATGAGGTTTTTCCATAAAAAATTCACAAAGAGCTTTCTTTTCTTGACATATGCAAGTTACTCTTCGTAGTTCATTATCTTTCGCTTGCATATACTTATGAGTGAATGCCATGTTTCGAGTGAAAAGAAGAGAGTATGCCTAGTGAGGAGGATTGAATTAGCTTAACATGTTTACATGCTTACCTTTTGCTCTTATATGTTCTTATTGATGCCACATGTTCATGAAGCTTGGAATTTTCGTGTTTAGCATTCTCGTGCATTAACTTGAAAGCTATGTGTACATACGAGCCTGAGACAAATTGTTAGGGGCAATAGTTTGTTTAGAGTCTAGTTTTATTTAGTTTGCTAAGGGACTAGCAAAGGATAAGTGTGGGGTAGTTGATAGGAGCACAATGTGCGACGTTATTATATGTATTTGCCCTCGTTTATACTTCGTTTAACCCTTATTTGTCTAAGATAGAGTCATAATTTAGTTTAGTATCATTTTGGTAGAGTTTGGCGAAAAAATAGTTAACAATCCGAAAAATGACTAAGTATGAAAAATCTGGAAAATAGTGAAAAATATGTCTTTTTCGTGATTTTGAGATGAGTGAAACTGTGATCTATCCTTGTCCGAATTTAATGAAATTTGGTGTGATTATTATTCATATACTGAGGAATGTTGTGTTAAAATTTCAGATCAATCGGAGTTCGGGAAGTCACCCAAAAGATGGCTGCAAAACGGCAGTCCGAGCATTCCATTCCAGGGGCTTCCAGGATTTTCCTGGGACTTTGATCCAACTTCGAAAAATCATTCCCGACGATTCACAAGGAATTTGATCGAGATATTTTATGGGGAGATGGCTATATGTGTCTAGTTTATCTGAGACTTGGAATCGCATCAATTGGAGCTCCGAGAAGGGAGATATGTCGGATTTACTGGAGCAAGGTCATTGAAGAATGGGCTGCAATGCTTCATGAACTTCTTGTGTAGGCTTGACAACTCCATTTGGTGAGCTTGGTCCATGGAAAAATCAGAAAAAGAAGTTTCCTAGAAGAACCAAGAAAGGAAGGAACCAAAACCTTGTTGCACAAGGATTGCCTTTGCCGATTTGGACTAGGTTTTCTACCTAGGGTTTCTGCCGAATTTGCCTCTATATATAGCCATGTTTTCCTACAGAAAAATCATCTCATCTCTTGCAAAACACTAGCCAAAACTCTACCAAATTTTCTACCAAAGTTCTAACCCGAAACCCTAAGAATACATAGTCACCGATTCACCACCACCATTCACCACCGAACCAGTCCCTGCCTTAGCTGCTGCCGAATCTCTATCACCACACCAAGACGAAGCTCTCCAAGGTTTCTAAAGTGTGATCCATCCCTATGACTTGTATTTTGATTTTTGGTTTAGTCACATTAGTTGTTATAAAAATACTTTGTTTTCGTTTGGTTTTGTATGATGAACATAAATTGCGATTTTTGTTGGAATTTATGTGATGACTTTGCAATCTTTAATTCATGGATTTTGTATGTTTAGATAATCAGGGCAATGGTATTAAAAGCATATTTAGGATTTAAATTGGTTAGTGGGTTAAGGATGTTCCTTATAAACCGAAACATTAGTTGTGTTGAAGCATTTGTTGTTTGCATGTAAATCTAGGTGTTAGGTTTCATCTAACCTGAGTGGAATAAACAAAACTATAGGCCTAGCGGTTGTTTTGATTTGTTGTGCTCACCTAGGGTATAAAACCTTAGCTAATACTTGCATGTTAAATAAGATGATTGACAACCTTGCTTATTTACATGTTTTTGATTTAAGACTCTTGTGCGTTATATGTTAAGTCTTAACCGGATTAGCATAAAAAAATCTTTAGGGCTAGAACGGGAGTTTGTCCTAAAAGAACTTGAGGAAGTCTAGTAACTAGGTACAGAGCGAAAGCTCTAGTTGCGGTCGAAACGAATTTGAATTGTGAACATGCTAAATACTTGTCTCTTACTTTCTTGCATGCGAATCTTTGTGTTAAAGAGTCTTTTGTGTGAACTGTTTTGTGTGAAAGATGATGATCACTTGTAAATATTAGACTTAGGATTTATTTTCTGTTTTGTTTTCGTGTGTAGTATAAGGTAATCCTATGGTTGCCGATTCCATTTATCCCCACATTTGTGACGTTTTGTGTAAATATGTGTAGATATTTTGTGCTAACATTCTCATATTTCAGGTACCCTTAATCCCCGGCTAGAACGATCCCTACTTATTCTATACTACTAACGATTGTAGGGTTATTATTGCTTGATGCTCGCTTCGGCGACTCATCACTTGTGTAAGAACTTGTTTAGATTGTTGAATCCGCTAGATAGACGTCTGAAACTACAGCATAAGTGGGGACAAATTTCTGTCTAAGGACACTGCTAAGCAGGCCTCAATCTGATCAAGTCAGTAAATTTCTAATTCAATTTCGTTGTTGATTTTAGTTTGTTTGATTGTTGCTAGTAGAATTGATAGTATTTAATTATATATAAAAACTGTTTGTATGCCCTATACTGATTGGTTCTAACACGTTGAATATATATATATATATATATATATATATATATATATATATATATATATATATAATATTGATTCATTTGCTTTCCCATGACATGAAATTTCTCAATTGCGTTTTGTACCAATGTTTGAGAAATGCAGAAAAAAACATGTAAGACGAACAAATGAACATATGAACATATTTTAGATAATGTGAATCAATATCATATTTTAGATAATGCATTGTTAGATATATATATATATATATATATATATATATATATATATCTAACAATGCATTATCTAAAATATGTTCATATGTTCATTTGTTCGTCTTACATGTTTTTTTCTGCATTTCTCAAACATTGGTACAAAACGCAATTGAGAAATTTCATGTCATGGGAAAGCAAATGAATCAATATCATTTCTGAGAACTAAACAAGACCTTAACGTTGAACACGTGAATCTAACATTGTATTATCACATTGCTTTATAAAATTCTTAATATATCCAAGTAGATGTCAATTATAAGACAATCAATATATATATATATATATATATATATATATATATATATATATATATATAATCGTCCATGTAAGCCAAAAAATTATACTCTAACAACTTATTCAAATCGACACGTGAGATTTTTTTCACCTTATTGATTATTGAATGCAATGAGTTGGAATATCTCAAGTTTGAGGGTAGAATGGTTATTTTGTCTCAACACTTAGTAAATTGATAGTGAGACGTACCATATAGGCCTAGGGTATTAAGAAAAATATATTTGTGTGTATTTGGAGACTTGTAACGCCTTAACATAATCATATTCCCAATAATGTCTTCATTTTTTGCGTGTTTGTACGTAGTATTTAGCAATATGGAAAAACTCCACAAGGAGCTGGATTAGAGTTTATAGTTTTATTCAACTATTATCTTCACATTCAAACTCGTTACGAAGATTGTACTTCTTCAACCATTTTGCTCGCAAGCGATGCTGCCTGCAAACTGATGGGGAATACTAATATGCTGCTCGAGACTCTAACAAACTTCATCGAATTGAGCCCTCATAGACCTTTAGGGACTTATATTTTCTGCACTGGGAATGGGAAGCTCATTCGCTTGGACAATTCGGATGCTGTGCTGCAACTCCTTTTCTACTCTTGTCAGTTGAGCTATGAAAACGGAATGGAAGCAACAGATAACAAGTGCATAAACGCGCACTTGGACCATAATTCTAAATTTTTGAGAATGAGCTTGGAAGAGATTGAGGTTCTTGTTGATGGATTGGAACAGCTCCCCCTAGCCTCGTATGGTACTGCCTTGGATGACCTTGGCCTAGTAATTTTGTTTCCATTTTCCTTTTTCGGTTCTTATTGTTGTGTGCCTTGAAGACAACATTGTTGTGAATATAAATATATTTTGTAAAGTGTGTCTAACATATTGTCAACGGAAATGCAGAGTACAAGAGGTAGAATGTGCATTCGTGTAGCAGGAGAGTCAGAGAAACAAAAACAAAAAAAATATAGTACATATTGAAAAGAAGAAGGGAGAAATGGAAGAGGGAATGAAAGGACTGAAAGAGTACAAAATCTTTCATGAGCAAAAAGTGGGATATTATGATGCCTTCAAAAAACAGGGCGAAAAAAGAGACTTCAATGCCAATGTAATGGAACCCGGATTCTCTCCTCATAAAAGAGGTCCTCATATCTCCTCATGAGATCTGGGCCGTTCAATTTTAATTCGATGGCCCAGATTGCTTTGCAGGGGGGTTGTGTGAATAGTAACAGAGGATTGTGAGTCGTCAGATTAAAATTAGACGGCCCAGATTGCTTTATGAGGAGATATGAGGAGAGAGAGAGATGAGGAGAGGATCCCATTTCAATGTAATGAGGCTGGTGCTGGTGGGTATATGGGATGAGATCATTGAAATGTTGAAGAAGTATGATCTTCCTGACGAATTTGAAGGTGATGATAGTTGGATAAAATTAGGAACTGAGGTTCGGCGCCTTGTGGAGCCTCTTGATATAGCCAACTACTACAGACACGCAAAGAACGAAGACACCAGAGCCTATATGATTAAGGGAAGTTCAAGACGCTACATATACCCACAGAGATGACTCGAAAAGAAAAAGTATTCGGAGGAAGGTTCTTGTGGAGAATCATGGTTTTGGGTAGATGTGGAGGAGTTTCTTAAACTCGCAAGGCATCGTAATGTCTCACTTTATGTACATTAAAGACTATGTACTCGATCTTCTGTTTCTCTCTTTCTCTCCCCCATTTCTACTTTCTTCTTTCAATATAATCAAACACAGTACTACAATATGCAATCTTTATTGTAATTGAGACTTAACTTCAAGAATCCGGCATTCATTAATTGTTTGTCTTATAGATGTTCTGAAAAATACTACGACACCCTTTGATTTTGGAATATTTCTTGATTCCCTTAAAAACGGTAATGTGTGATATATATTTTAGATAGAAGTTTTTGTACACTTTTGAGCTAGACTATGGAATCTAAGATATATATGTTCTTTTCGTATTTTAGAAGGAAATATATATATATATATATATATATATATATATATATATATATATATATATATATTTCTGTCAGAATCCGGAGACTCTAACAAAAACAATAATAAAGATCGACACAAGGGTTTATAGTGGTTCGCCATGCCATCAGTGGGCATGACTACGTCCACTTAGAATATACTATACCCGACTAATAAGCCATCGGGGTTACAAGAGTGGAATGCCCAATTGCCCATTATTAGATTCTAAGGGGGAAGCCTTCCTTTTATAACTAAGGAAAAAAGGAAGGCCCCCTCCTACACCATGTTTCCAATGTGGGATGGAGGTACAGTATTCCTGCTCACGAAGCTACTTTCGAAGCCCGGAGATATGGCTTCCAGATGCGGCACCGGTGATCTTCCACAATAGAGATGTAGCCGAAGTGCCGGTCTACCCGATGCATGCCGGAAGCAGGACATATCGCGCCGGTCTACGAGATCGTTGAATATGTTTGGCGGTACATCATATACACTGTCAACAATATATATATATATATATATATATATATATATATATATATATATATATATAACATATATATAACATAATTTCTTATATGTTTTTCCTGCATTTCCAAACATTGGTAAAAAAAAAAAAAAACAAATGAGAAGTTTTATGTCACGGGAAAACAAATGAATCAATTTCATTTCCGCGAACTAAACAAGACATAAACGTTGAATACGTGAAATATCTATCAATGCATTATCTAAAATATGTTCTTTTCGTATTTTAGAAGGAAATATATATATATAAAACATATTTTCTTACATGTTTTTCCTGCATTTCTCAAACATTGGTACAAAAAGCAATTGAGAAATTTCATGTCATGGGAAAGCAAATGAATCAATTTCATTTCGCGAACTAAACAAGACCTTAACTTTGAACACGTAAATCTAACATTGCATTATCACATTGCTTTATAAAATTCTTAATATATCCAAGTAGATGTCAATTATAAGACAATCTATAACTCTCTCTCTCTCTCTCTCTCTCTCTCTCTCTCTCTCTCTCTCTCTCTCTCTCTCTCTCTCTCTCTCTCTCTCTCTCTCTCTCTCTCTCTCTCTCTCTCTATATATATATATAACTATAAGAATATATAACTATATATATAACTATAAAGTTCCTATCCACATCGAACCTTCGCTCTGAAATTAACGTGCGAAATTCATTTTTTGACACACTTTTCGGTCATATTTTCACATCTCTACCGTTCAGATGTTTGAAACTAATGTATAGTTCATTCATAGAAAATTTCATCTAATTTGGTTACCGTTAAGGTGTCGAAACTATATTAAATCAATAAACAAACTGAAACTGTTCAACCTGAACTGTTCGTGTAAATCGCCATAACGAAATGTCAAACGATTATCAAGTTGGATAAAATTTTGTATAAATGATTTATACAATAGATTCTAACATCTGAACAGTGGAGATATGAAAATATGACCGAAAACTGTGTCAAAAAATGAACTTCGCACGTTAATTTCATAGCAAATGTTCGTTCTGGATAGAAACTGTATATATATATATATATATATATATATATATATATATATATATATATATATATATATAACTGTTGAAGGAAAAACGCTTTTAATGTGCCTTTGTCAAAAGTAACTGACGATAGGAAATTATGATATTATCAATCAAAAGATATAACGACTCAATCAGTAATTATTGTCATTATATACGTTATAATTACCACTGTAATATTCACCCTATATAAAAAGGTTTATCAATTAAATAGGTAGACCAATTTTTTTTTAGGGGAATGAATAACTTCAGTAACTAAATGTCATTACAATCAGCATTTATCAGCTCCAAGACAAAAGGAGGAGGGAATAAAGTAAACTCACTAAACCCTGAATTCAGAGCATTTATTGCCAAGCTATGGGCTACTTTGTTAGCTTCCTGGCGAACAAATTGCACCCGAGCTGATGTAATCTACTATAACAACTCTCTAAGATCATCCAGAAGATAGCCTAGATCAGACCAATCCAGATCTCTGCTTCCCAGAGCATCCACTAAAACCTGACAATTCGTTTCTATAATAAGAGGTGAGAAATCATATTGCTTAGCTAGTCGTACCCCTTCTAGAAGAGCAAGAAGCTCCCCATGCCTGGCCGAACTGGAGACCGGAGTATGGTGCCGAAAAGTACCCATTCACACCCCTGCCGAATCTCGAAAAATGCCTCCTAATCTTGTGCCTCTTGTGTGACTTCTGAAAGCAGCATCTACATTCAACTTGACATACCCTTGAGATGGTTTCTTCCACCTAACCGGAGGCCTAGACCCTCTTCCTCTCCCCCTCGGATGGGCAGATCGATACTCCTCCCACCAACCCAGAGTAACCGGTACAATCTCAGATGCCAACTTAGCCTCATTACGCCATACTTTAGCATTCTTGTTTTTCCAAACCGCCCATATAAACATCAGTAAAGCATCAAAAGAGGTAGGTTGTTGAGCATAAGACTGACTCAACCAATCAACCACACTGGGAGCCAAACTAGCAGACGGAAGCCGAGCTAGGAGCAGGACTGAAGCAGCATTGGGACAATCACATAAGGCACAGAAAGGGGAGTCCACCTCTTCCTCACAAAAAGGGCATTGAGTATCAATATCAATTCCACGTTGACTCAATCGACTTCTTGTGGGAAGAACATTAGAGACAGCTTTCCAAGCACATACCTTAACCTTTGCCGGAATAGAGGCCTTCCAGATTTTCTGGAAGCTAGGGTTAGGGCAGCCCTCCACTTCCTGGAGGACCCGACAGCGAGCTAGGTGGTAAGCAGTCCTAATAGAAAAAAACTCCTTTCTTATCCTCACCCCATCTCTAGCGATCAACATGTCTACGGTTACTCAAGGGAAGAGCACCGATTTACAGCACAATATGAGCCGGAAACAATTCCTGTAACAAAACAAGATTCCAACCACCTGAATTATCCATCAAGTCAGAAACGCAATGAACACGAGGGTCATGAAAATCCCCGAGGCTAACTCCCTCCAACGTCGAGTCCCATCACCAATCTGGCGTCGAACTCCACAACGAAGAACACCCTTCCCAACTAAAATGCTCCTCCATGCGTATGATGGGGCTGCCCCCAATTGAGCTTCCCAGAAATTACAATCCGGGAAATATATGGCTTTCAGTAGTTGCCCTGGTAAAGAGTCTTAGTTCTGAATCAGACGCCAACCCTGTTTAGCCAACATAGCCAAATTGAATGCAAAAAGATGACGAAAACCCATACCTCCTTCTGATTTAGGTCGACATAGCTTATCCCATGCCTTCCAATGCACTCCTCTCTTCTCATCCGTACCACCCCATCAGAAACGGGCACACAGTTGGTGAAGGTCCTGGATAAGATTATGGGGCAGTAAATAATTATTCATGGTATAAACTAGCATTGCCTGAGCCACCACCTTAATGAGAATCTCTCTTCCTGCAACGCTGAGTAATTTAGACCGCCAACCTGTCAACTTTTTGCTGAGACGACCCTTGAGAAAAGCAAAAGTGTCCTGCCTAGATTTTCCAACAAGTGTGGGGATTCCCAGATATTTATCATGCTTTTCCGCCATATGAACCCCCAAACAACTGGCTAGAACCTGTCTATTTGGAGAAATAACATTGCTACTAAACACAACATTACTTCTTTCCAAACTGACATGTTGACCAGAGGCCTGTTCATAAGTCTTCAGGATCTCTTTCATCAACATACAATCAGTAATCGTAGCTTTAGCATACATCATACTATCATCAGCAAATAAAAGGTGACTAATAGTAGGGGCCCCTTGGCAAACCTGTAATCCCTTCCAACATCCATTGGTAGCTGATTCAGAAATCAATGCTGAGAGACCCTCAGCGCAAAGAAGAAACAGATAAGGAGAGATCGGATCCCCTTGACGGAGTCCTCGGTGTGGAATGATGGAGCCGCAAGGATTACCGTTCACCAAGAAAGAGTACCGTACTGTGGAAAGACAGCACATGATCAACGCCACCCAGGCCGGGTCAAACCCCATCCGTAGCAAGACTTGACCCAGGAAGTCCCAATCCAATCGATCATAGGCTTTACTGATATCCAATTTAAGGGCCATAAACCCTTCATTACCTCGACGAAGCTGATGCATGTATTGAGCTAGTTCTGTTGCCACAGAGGTATTATCCGAAATAAGCCTACCCGGAACAAACGCACTCTGCTGCTGTGATATAATATCTGGTAGAAAAGTCTTTAACTGGTTGGCCAAAACCTTAGAAGCAATCTTATAGACAACATTGGATAGAGCAATCGGTCGAAGTTGAGACATATTCATCACTTCTTTCACCTTAGGGACCAACACCACGTGAGTATAATTCAAATCATGAGGCATTTCCTTTGTAGTAAGAAAAGAAATAACTGTCTTACTTACATCCTCACCAATAATATTCCATTATTTTTGATAAAAATAGGGAGACATACCATCAGGGCCTGAAGCTTTGGAGGGATGCATATGAAACAAAGCAGCACGAACCTCGTTAGCAGGTTCGTGCTAATAAAAGCAGCACGAAACGGAGCTAATAAAACCCGTTTCATCACGAAGGAGACTTGGGGCTGAATTGCCCTTAGCACTGTTGCCTGAGTCGATCGGATAGGAGTGGATTGGGCGAACATGTCTTCAAAATACTCACATACCACTTTCTCAATACCGGTCTTTTCAGCCTGCCATATGCCACAATTGTCAAACAAACCTTTAATTTTATTCCGTTGCGGACGATTAAAAGCTCTTTTATGAAAAAAGGTAGAATTCTGGTCCCCATCCTTGAGCCAAATCGCTGTAGAATATTGTCTCCAATATGCTTCCTCCATCGACAGAAGTTCATTCAGACGAGTGATAACCGAGATTTCTCTTCCAAATCTGTTTGATTAGCCGTACATTGAAGCAGAGAGTTGAGTGCTGACCTCACCGCTTCCAGTTCCAACTTTCTGCTCTGAAAGGTGGAGCGATCCCATTGCAATAGGGCTTCCCCAGTGTCCCTAATCCGCCGGCAAAACTGAACCATAGGACTGCTATCCTGGCCTGAACCCCATTCATTTTTCATGGCCTTCTCTAAACCGGCATGCTGAGTCCACATCTCTTCAAAACAGAAACGCCTACGAGTGTGATTAACTAGCTGGACCTCCTTGCGCACCTCTAGCAGCAATGGGACATGATCTGACCGGCTAGGAGGAAGATTGGTAATCCGAGAGAAACTAAAGGAACACTGCCAAGCCTCCGACACACTCCTCTATCCAGCCTTTCCTTAATCGCTCCAGGTAAACCGACCTCTTGCTGCTCCCATATCATGCAGAGAGCAGTCCTCTAACGCTTGCCGGAAGGCTAGCATTTGATTCAAGGACCGGATTCGACCTCCGGACTTCTCCCTTAACTCCGAAACTTCATTAAAATCTCCAGCAACCAGCCACCTTTCGGAAGAATCTCGCCGAAGGGATCGAAGCAACTCCCATGAAACAGCTCGCTGCCCTGTGTCCGAATGGCCATAAAATTCAGTAAACCTCCACGTCTCTAGCTCCGGACCGGAAACATCAACGTCCACAAAGTAGTATTGGACATCACGTACGTTGATCGACACTGAATCGTCCCAAAGCTGAGCAACTCCCCCTGCCCTTCCAATTCTCTCAAAAGAAACGATATGCGACAACCCTACTGCCCCGGGGAGACGCATATGTTGTTCCGAATTACAGTGAGTCTCGGAGAGGAAAATCATGTTAACCCGATGTTTCTGGACGAGCAGACGAAGCGCATATCGCGTCTGCTTGTTCACTATCCCCTGACAATTCCATATCAGTGCATTCATGGTAACGATCCAGCAAACCGAAGCCAGAGAGGAGGCTCCTGTCCAGGACTAGAAAATACTCACTCACACCAGATTAGGGTTTCCGACACTACTGCCTCCTACCTCCAATCGCACAACCTAAAACTTGAAAACCTCGCCCGCAAAGACGTCGAAACCCCGGGGGCGTCGTCAAGTCACCGCCGTTCTGCACCAAAACCCTAGGGTTTGGAAAATCTCAAACTCCGAAAGAAACGGAGCGAGCCTAATTTGTATCAAAACCAACGACTTTAAATCATATATAATAGGTAGACCAATTCTCATTTTATTTTTACTCATCTTATGATTTCTAATTGATTAAATAAATTTATCTAAAATAATATTCTGGTATTTAAATCATTTTTTATTCCATAAAATTTTATAAAACTTTAGTTTTTATTTTTACTTTTAGAATGTCAACCTTTAGTTGCATAAAGAAAATTGTGTTTCAGTAATTTTTACAAACGCTGTCGTTTCGTTACCCTCGTCGGAATCACCCCAAACAACCAAAAGCGTTGTAAATATGAAACAAAGTACAGGGTCATTCACGTCATTGAGCCCAAAGGGACAAACGGTCATAATGATTGTGTTTCACTTTTTTGAATTCTTCTCCTCTCTCACACACCTTTACCACACACTCTGTCTCTGTTTCTATCTCGCTTCTTCCTTGTCCTCAAAGTCTTCCTTTCTTCTCCATCTCCCCCATTTCACACACAATCCAAATCTCACCTGTTCATCAACTCCTCAATGGAGGATCCAATCCCTTACAGAAAACCCCATTCCCCAAATCCAGGCCTCAACACCTCTGCTGTTCATTCAAACCCCATTTCACAAGGTAAGTCTTACCTGCAGTTTCTTTTTAAGGCTCTTTTCATTGTGGTCTTGGTCATGGTTCTGCCTCTGTTTCCTTCACAACCTCCTGAGTTTGTCAGCAATACAATACTCGACAAGTTCTGGGAGCTTATACATCTTCTTTTCATTGGTATTGCTGTTTCTTATGGATTGTTTAGCAGAAGAAATGTTGAAATGGGGGTTGAGACTCAATCAAATGTTGACAATTTAGAGTCTTATATGCCTAGGATGTTTGATGGGTGTGAGAATCCATGTGGGTCTGGTGAGAAGAAAGTGACTGAGAGTTGGAAGTCTCAGAGTTTTGTGGGTGATCATAAAAGTAGTGTTTATTTTGATGCACAATGCAAACCCAGATTGTTGAATTATGGAGATGGTGTTGAAAATTCGTGTGGGTTTAAGAATAAGAATGTTGCTCAAGCTTGGAATTCTCAGTACTATCAGGGTGAATCTATGGTTTTTGTTGCTCAACCAGATTATGTTGTTGATGAGTTTGTGAAAGCCAAATCAGTGTTTGATGATGAGCCATTAGGATTGCCTATTAGGAGTTTGAAATCGAGGGTTAAAAACCAGGATAAGAGTGAGTTTGTTACTAGGGGTGAGTCTAGTTTTGGCTCAAATGCTGCTGTATCTAATAGTTTTGATTGGAGTAGGAATAGGAACTTTGGTGATTTGGCTCCTATAAATTTACTAGAGAAATTCAATCAAGCTATGGCATCACCTTCCCCAACTCTTCAGCGTTCGAGTTCTCGAAAGATGGAAAGGGGAAAAAGAGTAGGCATTGTTACTCGTCCTTCACATTTTAGGCCACTGTCAGTTGATGAAGCTCAGTTTGAGTCACTGAAAACTCGGTCCTTCCGGTCCACATTGTCTTTCTCATCCCAAACTAGCTCCAAATCTTCTTCACCAGAAAAGGAGTATTCTTCAGTTGACTCTATATCTTCTGAGGTACTTAGCTCGGAGACGGTTCATTTGGGGAAAAGAAAGAAGAGCTCCCGAGCTTCTTCTCCTTCAAGGTTGCCATCAGAACCAACTCTAATGAATGAGAAGGTTTCAGTTACTGGATTGCATTCAAGGGGCTATAGTAATGGTTCATTCTTTGAGGATGATTTGAAGAAAAGATCAGAGATTTTCTTGACGAAAGAATTGAATGGGAGTCGGAGTACTGGGGATCAATACGATTCAGGTAAGAAAGCGTTGAGGACAGGGTCTTTCAACTCAGAGAAGAAGCCTGCAAGCCTCAGCAAATCTTCATCAAGAGGAAAATCAGTCAGAACAATCAGAGGTAGTAGACTGACCACTCATGACAAGGTCGAAAACAATCAAAAGATGTTTGATGATGGTGAAGCTATGAGAAAAGAGAAAATGCGAAATGGAGGAGTTGATAAGCTGTGTGACATGCCAAAGCCAGCTTTTCCCAAGTACCAGAAGGAACAAATGCAAGATTTCTTTGACCATGTCGATGTGCGGTCTGAGGAAGAATCTGAAAGTGAGGCAGAAAACTTTGAAGTGAGCACAGAAGAAAGAGTGAAAGCTGCTGCAGCTGCTGCTTTTTGTAACTCTGTGAATGTTATAGCAGGACCGGACTCTGAGGTTGACAAGAAGGCTGGTGAGTTTATTGCCAAATTCCGAGAGCAGATAAGGCTTCAGAAAGTTGCATCAATTGACAGATCAAGAGGGCCCAGCCTTGGTGAGAGTCGGTTTAGGTGAAGTGATCATAGTTAATCTTACAACACCTAATGATCGGTGTTGGACAATTACCATTTCTTTCATATGGTTCTCTCATAAATTATCTAATCTATTATTTATTTATTTACACTTATGTATACGATTAGGTTTAATGCCTCTATACCAGGCTGATATTTGGGAAGAATTGTCATGGAACTATTATTTCCGTCTCATCAATCATACTGCTGCAGTAGCATCCATAGTTTTCTTAATTATGAGAATTGGAGAAAACGTTTTCCTTCAGAATGAAATGTGGACAATGAGTTATTGAGCATCCCCCAAGTTTCTAGTTTCTACCAAAGAACGTTACCAAATTTTTGTTACTAACTCAAGAGCTTATGTTAAATAGCTATCCAAGAAGAGATTTAATTGCTTGGTTGTGTGAGAATTTTTTTCTTCCTGAGAAACCAACAGGTTCAAGCAAGTAACCTGTACATTAAGTTGCATAAATACTTGAGTTAGACAACTTATCATGACGAAGTTCAACTAATCAACTGTTCCAGTAACTTCATTAATATGGATTGAGCCCGGAGAAATGCTCTTCCTTTGTGTGCTTCAGCTCATTTGTTAGTCTATGTTGTTTTAGAGGTCTTTTCTTATCAAAATGGAAAAAAATATATTAATAAAAAGAAAAATAAAGTAATAACAATTGCCCCCAACATAAAGGTTGGAAATGATATTGCAAGAACTAATAGGGAGTTGGATGATATTTGCCTCTTGTCCCCAAACTTATAAGATAACATGAGCGAGTCACAGCAAACGGTTTCTTTCTCACTCACCCAAATCAGTCTTTAGTAGCCAACTCATATATATGCCGGAACAAGCTTAACAGTCGAGAGACACCATGCTGATGGTTCCCTCTTCTCTCTCTTATAAACCCAGTTATGTTTCCCTCCCTCCCAGTTATGTTCCTCTCTTTCCCTCCATTTGGTTCATGTGTATGTATGGATGTAGTTAGAGTAGGATTTGGTTTGTCTTGAAATATGACTTGCAGAGTTCTTTGCATTTCTGGGTATAAACACACAAGTGTAAATTTCTTAATTGTTTTGGGTATTGTTGCTTGTGTAGAAGATAAGACCCAGAATTTGGTAATGATAAGTTTCGTTTAGTTGTTTGCAGCATAGGCAAAGCTTGTGTCTTTGTTAGTTACTAGTTGTCAAAAGTGAAGGAGAGTGATATCCAAAGGAGTTATTTCTGTAAAATGTGCTGGTTGGAATTATAGTTGAAGAATTCTTCATGCTAAACAATACCATATGTGGTAATCGTTGAGGTCTTGAGTTTCCAGAATAAACATGCAGAACTAAGCTGAATTGATGGAACTCTCTGATTATGGTTCCTTGTTCATGAAAAGGCAGTCTTTCATTATGTCTAAGGAGACCATTATATTAGTTTTCCTGGTTTGGTCATGATCTAATTGGTTCTCTAGACGATGGAAATTTTGTCTGCTGTAACAAGTGAGCTTAAATTCTAAGGCAATGATCAAACAATGTATATCTAGTAAACAATTCCCTCAGGAGTAACCGTATCCTACACAAAGTTGGGTGACTGGGATGGAGGTGCTTTTAACATTCTAGACACCATTGTTCCTATTTACTTATTGAAATGAGCCAACACTGTATATCAAACTAGCATCCCTTCACATGCATCCTTTTAAGAACTAAGAGATAACTAGGAAAAGATGATGAGTGATATTGAATCCATAAGCTACAATAATGAAATGCCATTGTCCAAAAGTATAAACAATTAGTAAATAAGAAAAGATTATAACTAGAACCTGACCATAAATCCACCTTCCAAAGGGGGCCGCTAATGACCAGGCTATGGCCTTCGTTCAAACTCTAGCTGCTTCATGATATCAACACATCTGGTGCTGTTGTACATTGTTGCATGTCCACAACAACTTGCAGAAGATACATGCTTTTTGTTTTAAGTAGCTGTTGTTTGTCAACGTTCAGCAAATGCTTCCTCTGCTGTTCCCAATAAGTGATTATAGAAGGACCTGTTGTTATTTGAGTTGTTTGTCAGACAATATGAAACTTACTGCGACCTTCACTTCATACTACATCTGTGTTTAACATATTTTCTCATCAGTAGCTAAGCCATAAGCATAATTATGTTTACTTACCCATCTTGTCAATATCTTTTCTACACCGACTGACAAACAAAAACTCTTCCAGCAGCTCCCACACCAAGCACTTATTTCAGTCACAATAAACCATTAATCCTATGCTGTTCTAGTCAGAACTTAAGACATCACAGGTAAATTTAATTGATTGATTACATTACTTATGTTTTGCCTGACTGTGTTGAAAAATAAGAAAATTTATGTCAGTTGTGCCAATTTTTTATTTGCATGTACAGGGAAGAGAATGGTGGTTTATCACATAATGAAGTGAATTTGAATCGGAGGCTTGTTCTATTCCTTTCAGTCACAACTAGCTTGTTCCCAAATTCATCTTGTTCTGCGAAAACGAAGATTAAAAGTCCGTTTGATGAAAGACGCTTGCTGGAGCAAAACAAGCGTATACAGAAAGAAAATAATGTACCTGAAGACTTTCCAAGTTTCATTAGAGAAGGTTTTTTATCTTTTGTTTGCATTTGCAAATACTTAGTCTTGATATATTGTATACTCCAATATTTTCCTAAACCTGGTCATCTCCCTGAATTATCACTTGCCAGCTATGTTACATACTTTGTTGCCATTTTCTGAACACTGTGGAATGATCAATTTATATGTATAACCATATCCATTCAGGTTTTCAGGTTAAGGTAGTAACGCCGGAAAACTACACAACACGTGAGTCAGGACTTATATATCGGGATTTTGCAGTTGGTGAGGGGGATTGCCCACAGGCTGGTCAGCAGGTTTTTCTTTCATTTTTCTTTGAACCTATTGTTTTCTTTTTCCAAACATGTAGTATATTGAGACACTTTGGAACTGTAACATTCTGAGCTTTAGGAAGAAAAATTATTTTATCCCATGTCAGCTGTGCTGCGCCTTTTAAGTTAACAGACAAGAGACATACACTACATCCAGCTGCTGATTTTGGGGTTTCAAATGAAAATGAGGTTAAGATCTGATTACTTGTAAAGCCAAATGCTGGATTAAGTGAATGCTGGATTAAGTGAATAATTATGATGATATAAGGTCTTACAGTCTTACTAAACCTTTTTCCAACCATGACCTATTCTGATTCGACATACTTTGTAGGTGATGTTCCACTATGTTGGCTACAACGAGTCAGGCCGTCGCATAGACAGCAGCTACAATCAAGGTGCACCTGCCAGAATACGCATGGGAACAAATGCATTGGTTCCAGGTTAGGTTACATTCCCTGTAAATATTGTTACCATACATCTCCTTTGCCCTGGCCCCTCCTGAAAGGAATGAGGGAAGGCGGAGGAGGAATGATAACTCATAGTTGAAGTTACTAAACTAGGACGTACTACAGGATTTGAAGAAGGAATTCGCGACATGAAACCTGGGGGAAAAAGAAGAATAATCATTCCACCAGAACTAGGACCACCGGTCAGTGTTTTGAATCTCTAATTACCTTACCATGACCGTAACTTACCACTGTTCTGTAGTATATACTTATGTTCTGTTATTTTACTAATTTAGTTATAGTTGATTAGTTTCAATGCCGAATAAGAGAGATACCAAACATGTTGGACCATTTAAACAAACTATATTTGGCAAAGTTAAGACCCGAATAGTTGTAACATATAGAGTCACTCTTTTTCCCGTTTTGGTAGTTCTTCAACCTTTTTCAGTACTTCCTATAAATTTGGCAACAAGTAGCCTCACACCAGTACTGTGTACTTCTGTCACTCATTGAGAGAACTATAGATAGAACTGTGATGAAAGTTGGGATTTGGGAATAAGGAACTAAAGATTCGAACTGCCCTTAATTAACTGTAGAAAAGAACCAATTGAATCTACATTGTAAAGCACTGCATCAATGCTAAAGAAACTCATGCATGGATTAGACAATGGCAATGTGACTAGAAATGAATTACATGACTTGCTACTAGATTCATCTAACCTTTAATCCGTCTAGGGGGTGTATTATATTCAGATTTATGGAGACTTTTTTTAACTGATGGATTCATAAAAATTTTTTAGATTGATACAGATTTATAAAATCTTCTAGATTTCCATAGATTTATAAGAGAAACTTTTAAGAATTTGTGAAAACAAAAAATACAACTTTTATGGACTCTAATAGATTTTGACAAACTTTTTATCATTAATCATTTCATCAACATAAACATGTAGCATAAATAAATAAACAAAAAATTAACATAGAATCTTTTCATGTTAACTAGTTCTATGTGTATCAAACTAGACATGTATATTATGGAGAGAGAAGAAGTGTAAGGATAAAAATGATGAAAAGAAAATAAATTATAAATCCACGGAAATGACGAGATGATGGAGGATGAAATAGAGAGAGGTTGGTCGATAAAAATTGAGATTAGATCGAGTTGGTACCGAAAAGTTAATTGATAGAGATACCTATGAAAGGCGTGGGCTTTCCGATATATGCGTCCGTGAGGAACATATTTGGGGTCGTTGTCATGTACTCGTTGTACTCTTTTATTACCACCAACTTGTATAGCTAGCCCCTACTGTAAACTATGTATGAGAAAATCAAGACCCGTTTGGAGAGAGAGAGTAGTGAAAAGAAAAAAGAAAAAAGAAAAATATTATGTCACCGATCAAGTTGATGGTTTAATACAGTAGAGCATCATTTGAAACTGGATTGAACTTGGCATGGATATATGCTATTGTGTAAATCCTCATTGATAAAAGAGGATGTGTTCTGCAGGTAGGACCTTCCACCTTTTTCAGCTCAAAACAGTTTGAAGTTTTTGATGTAGAACTGCTAAGCATTCAAAACTGTGTAAGGAGGACTATAGCTGCTTTTTACTCTGATTTTGTCTGCGAATAAAGTACGAGGCTCTCCTTTGCCCATTTGGGTATCCAGAAACATTTCCTCTTCTCGAAATGTATGGAGAGTCGGAAGAGTTCTCTGCTGACGCTTCGGTTCTTACAGTGTCGATTTTGCATCTCATATCGTTTCAGGATAGCCCTTGTATTTATCAATGGTCTACAAAGATTGTACCCCCGTAATGATGTACCAAAGGATGTAAAGTTATTGAATGAGTTCCGCTATTTCATCTTGCCCATTTTGCCTGTCTATAATCACCATGTACTGCTACAAATACTCGATAAAGGAATTGCAATTGCATGAGACACTGCCTGCGCCTACAGAATGATAAAATGGGAACCTTTACCATGTGAAAACTTTCCTTCATAGTATCTTATATGTGATCCTATTTACACTTAAGTAGCATGAAGCTTCTACCTAAGGTTAAACGAACTTGATAAAAAGGCACAAACTAGATGGCATTTGAGAACACTAGAAAACAGTAGTAGATTTGGGACTTTCAGTCAAGGGAACTCCAGTTGTTGAGAGCATTTCCACTGTTGCTGCCTCAGCCTTCGACCTAGAAGAGAAAGGATATCATAGACCGACCACTGTTAACATAAGAAACAGGAATGGGAATTGGGTCTACAACTCTACATGAGAAGGTAGAGATCAGTTATCTTTTTGCCTATACACCACAAACAAAATGGTTAGAATTCAGGAGAAGTTAGGTATCTTATATAGCATTTCAAAGACTTTCTTTCTCAAAAAACAAAGAAGAAAAAAAAAAAAGATAGCATTTCAAAGTGACTCCCATTTGTTTTCGAGAGCAAGCTTGGCTTACCGGCTACCTTGTAGCACTTGAGCTGAACCTTCAGGACTACTCAATCATAACATCTAGGTTACATCTAACTTATTATCTACCAATAATTGTTTTGTAACTCATAAACACAGAAAACATTCAACCCCAGCAGGGATGAGAGTTATACTAATTATTTTGGAGCAGATGTGGGAAAAACAGTCCAAAAATGCAAGGTGGATGTTGTCACTTGCACTTTATCCAAGAATTAACCGAGCCACAGCAATCAAAATTGTTTTCCAAAAGAATCAGTGCACACAAAAGTCAGCAGATACAATTTACAGTGCCAATAGAAGTATAAAGCTCAACTATTTGCATTAATACTATACATGTGTTACAGCCTCAAGCAAGATAATCATCGTGGTTGCTCAAGGATACAATCAATAACATGTATCTATAGCTTCTGGAGCTCCTAAATGAATAATGTAACTTTTCTTTTCCAACAAGATAGTTTGGAAAATGAATGGCTTACGAAAATATGATACATTTACTAGAACCTACTGTGGAATAGGTACATACAACACTGCAACAGGTAACAAGTCCACCTAAATGAAGGGGGAAGTTACAAAATAAATAATTTACCGAGAGTCTTGTTCTGGTGGCCTATGATAGATGATAGTCTCCTCTGCAGTTGGATCAGCATGGTATTGTCCATATAATGCATAAATCCCGACTGTAATGATGCTGAGGATGACAAATCTCACCCATGCTTCATGGTGTAACTGTAAAAAGAAAAGAATAAAGTACTATAACTTATCTGCTTTGTTATCTGAGCTCTTTCATTTGTTTCATTAACACTTTGCCCAACTAAATTACAAGAATACCTGAGCGAATAGAAACATGTTGAAGAAGATGCATACAGTTGGCACTATTGGAACCCCAGGACACGAAAACCCTGGCATGTCTGCATAAGTCTGTAGCAGAAGAAGATAAAAACGAGTTAAAGGAAGAGACAAAGAAACGTGTATACAACCCACCTCATTTTTAAATTTTTTTTTTCACTGCTAGCAAGTACTTTAAGCGTGCAACCAATAAGATTTAGAATATATTTTTTGATTACTCACTTGGCGAAAACAAAGTGCACTCGAAGCAAGTATTGCCACAAACACAGCTATGACCATAAAGATAAATGAAGTGTTGAATCTGTAGAAGACTCCAGCACCAAAACCGCTGCATGCAACTATGAATAAGCACGCAACACCTTCCTGCCAGGACGTAGATGACACTTGACTAGATGCCTTATCCTTCAAACGAAGAGCAACCACGGATGCAGCGACAACAGAGTAGCCTGTCTGCAAGAAGCCATAGTAGAAGCTATAAAGTACGGTAGAGATGCCCAAACTTAATAACAACAAAGATACAATGGGATTCATATGCATTAGAAATTATCCAAAGCATCATGGCATGCATTGAGCGACTGACAGTTCCATGTTTGATGGAGCATTGGAGCTGAAGTTTGACACTGGTGAATTAATCAGCCAGCTTCTGCCCACATCATAAAGCATATAAATTTTAACAAGCTAACCAACCTTGAACTGTGACTTACCAGTGCGCCAACTGAAAGGATGTGCGAGAGAATATGCACATTAAACAACCCTGCCAGAATGCCAGCAACAATACCGACCCACACCTGAGAATGAATGGGAGTTCGGCGTTTTGCGTGTACTCTAGCAAATAGTGAAGGTAGTAAACCATCTCGTCCAAGCCCGAGATATAATCGAGACTGGTCATCAGAAACATATCATCAGTTAAATTGCACAAGCTACAAGACGAAGGTAAGGAAACCAAATTATATGGATAAAATGGTTCACCTGAACATACAGACCAACTAGAAGGGTCGTCGTAAGTCCAGCAACAGCACCCACACTGATTAAGATGGCAACGAACTTCAACCCCTTGGATGTAAAAGCATTGGCCAAAGGAGCATCTTCCCCAAGGAATTTATATGGTACCATTCCAGTGATCACCAAACAGACACCAATATATAATATAACACATATCAGAAGGCTTCCTATGATGCCTATTGGCAAGTCCCGCTGAAATAGCCAATAGAAAGGGAATGATGAGAAAACCTTACTGAAAAAATGATAGAATTCTATGAAAGTATACATTCATCAGGTTAACGAAAGTAGCTGGTTCCAAAAGAAACTATTATACTCCCAATGTGGCTTACCTGTGGTCTCTTTGATTCTTCAGCTGAATTAGCAACTGCATCAAATCCAACATATGCAAAAAATACCACTGTAGCCCCAGTCAATACCGTTTTAAAGCCATTTGGGGCAAAAGGAGTCCAATTTGAAACATCAACCTCAAAAGCACCGGCAAAGATGACAATAAGGACGATGATCACCTACAAGAAAACTGGCATAGTGTAAGTATACTCGATTTAATCGTATACATATTAAGTACCAAAATGCTTGACTTAACATAAATTAAGAATAGCAAGAAGAGAAAACTGCCAAAAAAAGAAAAAAGGATGGAAATGTTACCTTTGTGGCAGTCATGAATGAGTTTACAGCAGAGGATTCACCAACACCCCGACAAAGAACTATAGTCAACAGTGCAAGGAGAATTGGAGCTAAGAGATTAAGTGATATAGCTCCCCCAAGGTACTGTTGGCCACCATGTCCAATCCAGTCTGGAATGTTCTCCTTAAATATTGGGAACAGCTCTAGAATCGTCACAACATAGCTTGCCAAGCTCCGAGCTATGCTCGCAGCCCCAATGTGATAGTCAAGCATAAGTTGTCCGAAAACAAGGAAAGCAGTCAACTCATTGAACGCCGTGTACGTGTAAAGGTATGCTCCGCCAACAACGGCAGGAAAACGAGAAGCCAGCTCAGCATAACACAGTGCATTTAACACACATGACGCTCCAGCAAGAATAAAACTAACAGTGACCCCTGCATCATTGTCACAATTCACAAACATCACATAAATCGCAGATCAAAAAATCCTCACAACAAAAATCAGTACCATCAAAAATTCAAAATTCTTAGTAGGATCACTTGAAATAAACAATTACAAGAAAACTAATTGCCTCAAATCCAGCTCAAATGGATTTCAAAAACTTAGAGCTAACGCCAAGCACTGAAATTTCGACATTCTTCAAGCAAATACAATTCAATTGCAGCTCATCTTTTTTCAATAAATTTTTTATTTTATTTCGGAACAATTCATTTGCAGCTAATCATAGACTAAGATTTCTCTAATTACTTAAATAATTTGGATTTTGAGTAATTAATTTTCAGTATGAAATCACACGCAGAAAATGAAAATGAAAGCTCGAGAGTAAACGTACCGGGACCGGCGTCGCGGGCGACGGTGCCAGTGACGACGAAGATTCCGGCGCCGATGGAGGCGCCGACGCCGAGGAGAATGAGGTCAAACATGCCAAGGCTACGGACGAGGCCATCGGGTGAGCTGATACGGATGCCGGAGTCGGATAAGGGCTTGGTTCTGGTGGCGGAGGACCAGAAATGTGACCATGCTGAAGGCGGCGCCGTTAAGTTCTCGGCGGAAGTCCGCCTGTGACCTCCTCCCATTGGTTTTGGGCTTTTCTGATGACTCATCAAAGCGGGTCTGGTATTTATATGAGGGAAGAAGATATTGGACGGGTGGGGCCTTTTTGTTAAGAAAGGTCATTGATTACGTCGGGAGCTTAATGAACGTGGACTCTTACCGGGCACCAATTCACACAGAGTATCTTCAGTATACGGCGTGTACTTATACATATAATTTGAATGGTCAAAATTAAATGACTTCATATAGATACACGATGGGTCTTGTATATAAAGTATTTTAAATGGCTAAGATTGCACCGTGTACCTGCATACAAGAATTTCCGCCGATTCACATCATCGCATACTAAACCAAATACAACATAAGATTCTGAATTCAATTCACGGATATTGCAGTTGAGTATTTGATCCGGTTATTATGAGTTCAATTTACGAAAAATTAATTATTGCATTTGAGTAGTTCGCCTCGTTTGTTTTTAAGTGCGCTAATTTTATTTTTTGAAGAAATATTAATGCGGTTGTCATTAGACTTTTATTAATGAAATAATATAATACAAGAGAGAGGCACAAAACCTTAATCCCACATTAAAAATAAATAATTTATTCAAACATTCGCAAGTTAGTAAAGAGTGTGTCATTGACTAATCTTTTTATTTTGACAAATTGTGACATAACGGGAAGATAATTGTACTAAGGACAAACATCATAACAAATAGTGCAGATTTTCTACTATGTTGTAGCGCGGAATCATATCCGACGACCTTGTGTTTCATCCTGTCACTGGGAAGTTGCGGTCATTTGACGATCATTTGGCGAGTATGAGGCGAAAGTTTCAATTTCAAATTTCGTTTAAAAATTCAATACCAATACTAACCAAAATTTGAACAACAAAGTTTCAAACTCCAATGATTCAATTGGCTGAAATTTCAATTGAAGTTGCGGCCATTGGACAATCATTTTCTTGGGGGTGATTCTAATAAGGCAAAAGTTTGTAAAAATATATATTATGAGGCGGAAAAGAAGTAAGAACACTTCTGGTAGTTTAGTGTTGATTGTTGTGGGGATGGGTCACTCTTTGGGGGAAATTCTGAGGAAGATCTCAATCTGTCTTGATTCAAGCCTGAGGAAGCGGCTCAAGCTTTCAGCGAGATCGTTAGCAATAGTAGACTTTAGACGAAAATAGGCAAATCCAATGTTTAAAAATTCCAAATCCAATACCGATATTGATAAAAATATCAATCGACAGATCTTCACTCTCTAGAAATAAGCAACATAGCAAAACATTATTTGGCTTGCGCGCTTGAAGACAATCATAACTTACCTCTATTTTTCCATACACATGCTTTATCAATCCTAGTACGTTTTTAGATAACCAATTCTTACTTCTCCTAGTGCATTTCTCCAACTTGAAATGCTTTTACGGTTTTACCTAGTAATGCCCCTCCAACTGTAGAAATTACAACTTGTAAACCATCACATTCATCAAGAACTTGTTCGGCAATAGAAAACATCTCGAGATCAGATACGGTGGAATTTCATACAACCTTCTTAAACAAACTTCAGGCATCGTGCTTTAGCAAACCACCAATGAGGTAATTATTTTTCGTTTTCATCTCTTTGAAAATGTCTTGGTTTCATGATGATATAAGAAGTTTACAATATATTTTAGATAATGAATTGTTAGATATTTCACGTATTCAACGTTAATGTCTTGTTTAGTTCGCGGAAAGGAAATTTGCTTTCCTATGACATAAAACTTCTCATTTGTCTTTTTTACCAATGTTTAGAAATGCAGGAGAAATATGTAAGAAAATATGTTATATATATATATATATATATATATATTTCCTTCTAAAATACGAAAAGAACATACATATCTTAGATTCCGAAGTCCCACTCAAAAGTGTACAAAAACTTCTATCTAAAATATATAGATCACACATTATCGTTTTTTAGGGAATCAAGAAATATTCCAAAATCAAAGGGTGTCATAGCATTTCTTACAACATCTATAAGACAAACAATTAATGAATGTCATATTTCTTGAAGTTATGTCTTCATCACAATAAAGATTGCATATTGTAGTACTATGTTTGATTATATTGAAAGAAGAAAATAGAAATGGAGGAGAGAAAGAAAGAAACATAAGATCGAGTACATAGTCTTTAATGTACATAAAGTGAGACATTACGATGCCTTCAAAAAACAAGATGAAATGGCACTTCAATTCTAATGTGATGAGACTGGTGAGGGCAGGTATATTGGATGAGATAATCAAAAAGGTTGAAGAGGTACAATCTTCCTAACGGGTTTGAAGGTGAAGATAATAGTTGAATAAAACTAGAAACCCAGATCCGGCTCCTTGTGGAGTCTTTCCATATCGTTAAATACTACGTACAAACACGCAAAAAATGAAGACATTATTGGATATATGATTAAGTGAAGGTTAAGGGGCTACAAGTCTCCAAATACACACATAGATATTTTTCTTAATACCCTAGGCCTATATGGTACGCTTCGCTATTAATTTACTAAGTGTTGAGAGAACATAACCATTATACCCTTAAACTTGAGATATTGCAACTCATTGCATTCAATAGTATGAAAAATATCTCTTGTGTCGATTTGAAAAAGTTGTTAGAGTTTAATTTTTTTGGCTGACATGGATGATAATTTATATAAAGTGTTATTGATTGTCTTATAATTGACATCTACTTGCATATATTAAGAATTTTATAAAGCAATGTGATAATGCAATGTTAGATTCACGTGTTCAACATTAAGGTCTTGTTTAGTTCACAAAAATAAAATTGATTCATTTGTTTTCCCATGACATGAAATTTCTCAATCGCTTTTTGTACCAATATTTGAGAAATGCAGGAAAAACATGTAAGAAAATATGTTATATATATATTTTCTTCTAAAATACGAAAAGAACATACATATCTTAGATTCCGTAAGCTCTACTTAAAACAGTATAAAAATTTCTTTTTATAATCTATATATCCTACATTATCATTTTTAATTAAGGGAATCAAGAATAATCTTTTTTGAATTAGATCTTCTACATTATTTGAAATACTCGTCATTTATGCTTCTTTATATAGGACTTTAGGATTTGTTGTCCTCAACTTTCTTAAAGACTCTCGTTCTCCAGCTAGTAGACATGTCACTATTAAGTGTTTGGAGAAAATATATCCTTAGACTTGAGATATTACAACTCATTACATTCAATAGTATGAAAAAACATCTCCCATTTTTATTTGAATGAGTTGTTAGAGTGTAATCTTGTGGCTGACATGGATAATATATGTATATATATATATATATATATATATATATATATATATATATATATATATATAAACTCTTGTAGACATATCACTATTTGAATGAGTTGTTAGTTGTGTAATCTTAACCCACTTTTATTTGGGTCGGTCAGACCATTCACTCCTCCTCTCAGCCTCCATTTTCAATCTTTCAAATCCCACAACAGAGAATCTCACAGCCTCTGTCCTCACCTCTCTAATTTAGTGATAAATTTACTCCCATCCGTCTCATTTACTTCCCTACTCCCCTTTCATTTACTCCCCTAACTTTTTTAGTCTTCAAAGGAGTCCATCCTCTCACCAATATCGTCAGCCTCCGTCTTCAATCTTTTCACAGCAGAGATGCTCACCTTCTTCGATGCCAAGACTACAGTGATATGATCTTTGGAAGATATTATTGGTTTGGTACTGTTAATGTTTTCTAAGGTATATTTGTTCTTGGCTATGGTTTTCTTCTTCTTCCTGATCAGCTTCCTTCTCATTATCATCTTTATCTTCTATTCCCCTCTATTTTCTTCATTCTATTCGCCATGGTGATTTCGGGTGATTACCAAGCAGGAGGCGTCCATATCTCTTCATTTGTTTCTGTGACAAGGATCCTTAATAGTATCGCTGCTTCTGAACCCGAAGTATCGGGGTTTATGAATCACCTTATATGCCTGAAGGCAGGGCAGAAGTTCGTGCCCTTCGTGATCGAGTGGAAGTACACCATCGCCGTCTAGCAGAAATTGACCGAGAGATGAAGACGTACATCCGAATGGTTTTCATTGAGCAACTTCAAGTAGGGTCGGGCCTAATTTTTCGTGAACCCGACACAAAGCCCGAAAAATCGGGCTCGGGCCCGGTTCGGGCTTTTTCGGGCCCATCAAACTGGAAAATAAATCATCCAAAATTATGTTGGAGAAGAGAAGATTCGAACCCCAGACCTCATGCATAACAACCATGCTCCAAACCACTGGAACATAAGCTACTTATGTTTATATAGTTACAAATATTGTATTTATTTATGCATTATTTAAAGAACAACAAATTATCAAAATTAAGTTGGAGAAGAGACGATTCGAACCCCAAACCTCATACATAACAACCACACTCCAAACCACCGGAGCAGAAGCTACTTATGTTTATAAAGTTACGAATATTGTATTTATTTAAGCATTATAATGCTATTCGGGCCCAAAAATTTTAAGGCCCGAGCCCGACCCGATTTTCTTGTTTCGGTTCGGGCCCAAATTCGGTCCGGACTTTTTACATGGAGGGACCGGCCCGTTTCGGGCTTTTTCGGGTTTTTCGGGCCGGATTTCAGTCCCTCGGGCCAAAACGCCTAGCTCTAACTTTAAGCTATTCGGTCCTTAAACCGGGATATCAGTAGAAGAAGTGCCCGCGACGTTCGTGCGCGTGTGCGAGTGCGAGTGCAGCCAAGAAGTGCATGATGAGATATGATCAGTGTACTGTTTTATTATGCATTTTAATTTATTTGTTTTATTTGTTGGAACAAGGTAATGTTTTATTTATTTGGAACAATGTTAATGTTTTATTTGTTGGAACAATGTAAATATATATATATATATATATGGGGTCGTCTAGAGTACCTTGAGGTATTCAATACCCTTATTTTTTACTTTATTTAATAATATATTGGAAAATTATTGAATAGTTTAATACGTTAACCAATTAAAGTTTGACATGTGTCAATTTTGAAAATAAAATTTATCATATTTACAACAAATTAATTCTTAATAAGTAAATCATTCAAAATTATATAACTAATATGGTCAGAATAATAAATTACACCTCGTAGAGCTACACTTATAACTTATGACAACACTTGTTGCGATAGCTGTAATTGAGTTGTCAAAAATGTAAATATTATATTTGGACAACTTTTATCAAATGGAGAACCTTGATTATCAAGTGGAGAACCATATTACAACAATGAGATTTTATATATCTTTTTGTCAAATTTCAATTTTACCATGTACACAACACAAATGTTGTCGGAATTGTAAAATTGTTGATAATCGTTGTAAATGATAAATTTTTAAAATAATTACCACAAGTAGAACAAAAATTACTGTTTTCACATCAATAAGTGTAAATTGTATTAAAACGTGTAATCATTGTAGTAATCATTTCATTAATGATAAAAGCATAAAGATTTACTAGTGTGACAAAAAATTTGTTCTCGCACTTGTTAAAATGTTTATAAACTAGTACATTAATTTAGGTGGAGTACTTATTACGACAAGAACAAGATTTACCACTTTAGTATCAATTGTTATGGGTTGTGGTAAAATATCTAGTCGTTATAGTAAGCATTTGATTAATGATAAAAACATAAAGATTTACCACTTTGATAACTAATACGTTGTCACACTTGTAAATTGTGCATAAATTATTAAATAGGTTGTAGGCGGAGTAATTACTAAGATTAGAACAAAAATATCATTTTTTACATCATCAGTTGTTATAATTTTCGGTAAATTTCGTTGATTAAATGTATTACTACATTGACAATGAAAATTACACAAATTATTACTTAATTACATAAGGGAGAACTTCATTACACTAATTAAGACATTACCTAATTTTAGTCAAAACATAATAGTTTACCAATTTGATAACATATTGTGGTAACATGTTTAAATTTGTTCAAAGAATAGTAATCACAGGTTGTACGTGAAGTAGTTACCACATCTAAAACAAAATATTATCTATTTTATATGCTAATTATTGTGGTTGTTGTAAAATACATGTAGAAAGAAATATATTTAATTGAGGAAACTACTAATGATAGAATCAATTTGTGATAAAGACTATTGAATTAATACCCATTCATTAAGAGCCTATCTTAGAAGGTTTTTATTTTTAGATGGAAATAACGTAATTATCAATGGAGTAATTGCCCACTAATGACTAATATGAAGGAAATAATTAGTATAAAAGAGTATTTGACTGATTGTGTTCCGATGGTCTTAAGATAGAAGTTTTTTTTTTTTTTTTTAAGAAAAAACTTAATTGTGAATGGTCAATTGATAATCAAATATTAATTAATTTTATGGTTTTCCTTATGTATTTAACTAATAATAAATTAGTAATTTATCTGGTGATTCTAGCTAGGATAAACGTTTTTTTTAAAGAAAAAATTCTTAAAAAAGGAAAAAAAAAAAAAAAGAAAAAAAAAAGTAATTGTCTTACTAATTGACTTCATTGTTTTCCTATCTAATAGTTTTTGAAATGTTTTTCTTAAAAGGGAAAAAACATGTTTGTGTATGGTCAACTAGTAATCAAATATTAATTTGTTTTTATTGTTTTGCCTATCTTTATTAATTTTAGTTCAAGAGTATAAGTAATATAGACCAATAAGAATGAGGGGACCAACATGTGGATTATGTTCCGAGACCATTTTATAATATTTCTCTTGGAAATGAGTAGTATTGAGGTCTGGAGTTAGATTAACTTAAGTACTTAACTAGTCAATGTGTGTTTCTTGATATCATGTACAATTATTAGTTTTTTTTTTTTTTTTAATTTCACTATCTACAATTTATCTCTTCTAACTAGGTAATGTGTTTTGATGATTTTTATATGTAGTACTTAAGGTATAATTTTAGAATTTGTTCCGTTTTGTAGCTACGCAATGAGTGGTTATATGGAGTTTGATTAGTAAAGTGTTACTTATAGTTCCAGTATGACAAAGAATGAAGAGTGTGTATCAGTGTATGCATATGGAAGAAATAATTGGACCGACTGAATCTGGATTGGAGTTGTATCATTTGAGCTTTATGCCCCAGTACTACTTGCGTTAGTGGAATGAAGTTTGTACATTCTTACGTTATTAGCTCCCACAAAAAATGATGTTCACTCCAATACGTGACTCATAATTAAGAAGTATGTTTAACATCCAATCAATAGGCAACACATTTTAAATTAATCTCACAAATTTAATTTCTAATTAGCAAAGATTAGAAGACAATACATTTTTACCTAAAACAGAGCACACATCCATCAGTTTGGAATCAAATGTACATAACCCGTGTTGGCTTAAGTACTCCATTACATATAAGTGATATAACAAAGTAGTTTGAATTACAAAATTAGAAAAAATTAACCAGAATCTCAAGATTGTTGTTCATATATTCTACTTGTCTCTTTCCCTTTGCAAAACAAACCCATTGACGGATTGTGACTCTCCCGTTCCTTGCACTTATATACTTATCATCCTTTCTAACATCAAAACCCGTTGTCTTGGCGTAAGTATAATAAAAATTATTTGCTTCCTCAATGGATATGAACTCCTTGCTTAGAACATCATAGGCAAACAATTTATAAAACAATATACTATTATGTTGCAGATGATTGATGTCACATCCACTTTCCATATTTTGGACTTGCAAATCAGCATCGAAAATTGGAACTTCGTTTCATATGTCTACATTTGACATCTGATAACACACAAGATAAAGTCACTTTATTGTAAAGAAGGACATCAACAACAAAATTCAATAAAACAAAATAGAGATCCCCAAAATAAACTCAATTTGCCGCAAGAATCACACTTAATGACAACGAGTAGTTGTGAAAACATTGATTATTCTTGAAAGCTGATGAAAATTGAAGAAGAAAAAGAAGAAGAGGAAGTTAATTTGTACCAAATAACGACAATAGTGGTGGATCTTTGCCTCTAATCATCTTCTTGATTTGAAGCCAAATATCACTAAAATATCTCTAAAGCCTAGCGAAATGGCCACTAAACCACTCTTCTTCTTCTTCTTCTTCTTCTTCTTCTTCTTCTTCTTGCGGCTGTGTATGAGTAATTTTCTTTTCTATTCATTTTTTATAACAAAATGTGTCTAAGTATTCATAGATAGTCCTAATTAAACCCTAACAAAAAAAAATTATTTAAAAAGGGTAAAATTTAGAATATCCTAGACCATTGGATATATTATAAATCTAATGGCCTAAAATATTCGTCAAAATAGGGGTATAGCAAACATCCGGGTACCTAAGAAAATCTCATATATATATATGGTCATAGATTTTTTTAGGATTGACATATACTTGGATATATTAAAAAACTTAAAAGGCAAAGTGATAATGCGTTCTTAGATATTTCACGTGTTTAACATTAAGGTACTTCTTGTTTAATTCACGAAGAGGAAATCGATTAATTTCCTTTCCGATGACATGCATAAAACTTCTCGCATGCTTTTTGTATCAATCTTTGGGAATGCAGAAAGCAGTAAGAAAATATTTATTGTATTTGCATGCTTCCTCCCCATGTTTCTCCAGTTGGGAATGACATAATGATGATCTAACCAGTTGTGCTTCAAGAAGGAGTACATAAAGCGACAAGTGCTTGTTTTATAACTGAATGTCATTACCATAATATTTCTTGCACCACTGGCTACATTTTTGGAGAGAGAACAACGCTTAGGCATTAGCTGGAAATGACTCTCTCAAATCACTGCTATATATATATATATATATATATATATATATATATATATATATATATATATATATATATATATATATATATATATATATATCAGTTCAGATATATCAGTTCGGATATAAGAGACATAATGCATTCAACAGATTGGTGGTTAAGAAACTAATCTCAACAGAAACAACAACTGATCGGATCTCTCAATATCAGTTCGCACAATATGTTCGAATTCACAAGAAAATAACGACCAATACAAAAAGTGGACTAATTCTATGAACTGGGCCAATTTGACTGTGGTCTTACAACTAATTGAGATTCTGCAGACCAGTAAGATATTTCATAAGCTTGAAAGATTTAAAATCTCTATAGCTTAGGAGAAGTAGAGCTTAGATGCGCTTCCTTCGCTCCCTCGAAAAAGACGGGTTTTTAGAAATAAGTGAATTGAGAAAATGAGAGGGACAACCAATAAAGCAACATACACCCGACGAGCTACCGCCAAATAATAAAGTCGATCTCGAGTTGATTGGATACAAACATCAAGTGGATGAGAAACACAACTTCTTTTGTACTTATTTCAGAGAAACTATTTAGTATAAAAAAATCAGAGTTTTGGAACAGACCCTTGTTGATGTTGATTTTGATGGTTGAGGGTGATGTCGAGTAACATAAAAAAGTGATGTTGATAGAGGATTATGTTGACAGTAGCCATAAAGAGGCTACCCAAGCCCCCAGACCCGCAGCCAGGACTCCTAGACCCGGCTCAGGGCCCGAGGCCAAAGCATGAACACCTGCACCCGCACACGGCATGTCTTACCTGTGACCTAGGCCCGGGAACCGGGGATGGCAGCTCCCCAAACAGGGGCCGAAACAGTACAATAATATATGCAGAAGAGGGCCAGTCCCACATCGAAGGGTGAGGCCAGTCCTCACACCCGACAGCCTATATATGAGTCCCAACTACTTTCATTCATAGGTAATCAATACTTCAACTACTCATTCTCGCTTAAGTTATCAGTTTATTCCAACTATACTGACTTAGGCATCGAAGCGGAATAGACCGGCCCCGCCCGGTATTCCCTTAGTTAGCAGGGTTTGCAGGCAGGAATCACACCAAGATCCACCAGTATTTGTGAGTCTACGGATTCAGACAGAAACAATTGGCGCCGTTTGTGGGAACAATACAAAAAGTTTGTGTTGTCGTACGAGCGGGAACGGAATCGATCAGTCTACGGGTCACAAAAAACAACATATGTCTGGAAGCACAGGAGAAAAGAGGGAAGGAAGTCCAGAGGACCGGTGGGTTCTGGAGCCGGTGCTAGTCCAAATCCCGGGGGCGGGACAGGGGCAGCCTGCTGGAAGTTGGAATCAGACCGCTTCCGCTAGCCGAGATCAGGACGGAACCATGGGCGAATACGACAGGGCTGCACGCGGGAAAAACCCGAAAGAAGCCCACCAAGTCTTGAGCCTAGAACCTGCACCGACGCCCCCCGAGGCCCCAAACAGAGGGGAAGATTGGCTGCCCAGTAGCGGCAGCCCGGACGATGTCTTCAGTTCAGGCTAGTATGATATGGCGGGAGAAATAGAAGAGATGCGAGCGGAAGTAAACCGCTTGCGGGCAGAGAGCGATCAGGACAGGGCAGAGGCCACCACCAGGTGTCAAGACATGGAAGCGGTCAATGCCGCACTGGTGGCTGCCTTGGAAAGAGGCCAGCAGCGCAATGCCGCTCTGACAAAGTCATTCGCGCCACACACAAAAGAGCCTCCCCACAAGGAGGTGGGCCAGTCATCGGGAAGGGAGAGGGACACCGGCGTGGCGTGAGACGTGTTCCCGACGGACACGGTGCCACCAAAGATCGCCCCAGCCCCTCGGAGGAACAACGGCTAGTTCGAGGAAGATACCATCACCTCGACTGCACGGGCACTACAGATACTATCTGACTCGGTGTCAGAGATGAAGGCCCAGATGGAGGCCAAAGAGAGAAAGGCTGCGAGACCGCCGGAGAGCGCACGATTCAACGAGCGGGCCGGACCCTTCTCACTCCGGGTTCTGGAATCCGGAAGAGCGAGCACCCAAAAGTCGCTAAAGCTGACATATTCCAGAGCCGGCTGCCCATACCAACACATGGACAGCTTCCGATCCCAAACTTGTGCTAAAGGCTACTTCGACGCCGTTTGCTGCAACATATTTCAGGAGACCCTGTCCGGGGAGGCACTTTTCTGGTTCTACGAATTGCCGGGCAATTCTATAGAGGCATTCGAATAGCTGGCCGACAGGTTCGTGGGCCGGTTCATTTTCGGGGCGAGGGGGCCAGGACCTCAACGGTTCTCTTCAACTGCAGGCAAGTGGACGACGAAGAGCTGCGAGCTTTCATTAACCGTTGGCAAACGGCCACGACCGGGTTCAGAGACTTGGATAAGGGGATTGCCGAGTCCGCCTTCAAGCAAGGTCTCCGGCCCGAAAAATTCTCGTACGCTCTGCGGGTGGAGATCCCGCAGAGTTACGATGAACTAATGACAATGGCCATTAGGCACGCCCAGGCGGACCACGAAACTTATGGGTCTCGCCAGCATAAGAGAAGGCAGGAGGAACCTGACTCCGCCCGGCAGGAGGCAAGAAACTGGCAGCAGGGCCATGACCGAGGTGCCGCATCCGACAGGAAGCCAAGGAGCTGGCCGAACCAGCAGTGCCGGAGGGACACCTTTGACACCCCCCAGCGAGGTGGAAAGCCCCCGCCCTACCAACAAACCCGCCCCCTCACAATCATGCTAGCAGGACGACAAGAGGTATTCTCTACTTTGACCTCCTCCTACGAGGACATTCTGTATGAGAACGGGAACAACATCCCCCCTCCACAAAAAAGAAAGCACCCGAAGGGGAACCTGACCAGGGCACAGACCGGTAAATACTGCTCCTACCACGATGAAGCCACACACCACACGAACGATTGCCTTACCTTGAAAACAACGATTGAGGGCCTAGTCCGCTGCGGCGACTTGCAGCGGTATGAAAGGTAACCCGGACAGTGGGGACCGCGCGGAATTGGGACGTCTATCCCGTGACACCAACGCTCATACGACCGGTCGAAATCTTAAACCTGTATAGAGGCTCAGCGGTCTAACAACTTGTCAGCCTGAGTCAGATGGTAGTTTTTTTCTTTCCTAAACACAACTAACTAGGCATTCCAACCAGTTCGGCTGGTGTAATTTCAGCAGTTGTCTATTCCAACTTTGTGTTCAACTAAGTACAAAGGGCAATCCATGGGTAGCCAAGTCAGGCAAATTGAAAAAGTCACAACACAAGGGCAGACAAAATGTCTATTCATTGTAACTTAGGGCAGCGTGTACCAAAAAAAAAAAAGAGCTTAAAGCAAAAAGGGAGGGCGGGAGTGTACAAGGTCTGGAGCCTGCTAGGGCACTTCCGCATGCTCCCCCTCTTCAGTAGGAGCTCCTTCAGCAGCGGTTTCACCAGCGGCGTCTTCACCAGCCGACTCGGTGTCACCCTCCTAAACCTCTTCTTCATTCGCCTGCGGCGGCGGTAGCTTTGAGACGTCAAGGTAGCCCTTACTCTTCCAGTCGTCATAAGCATCGGCTATCCCCGCCTCCTGGGCCCGTTCCAGCAGATCAAGAAGCCCATCGCTTTCCTGATACTTCTTCACTGCCCGCTATTACAGGTCCGGGTCATTCTCATCGACCGCCCGTCGGCAGCCGCTGATACAGCTCCGGGTCATTCTCATCGACAGCCCCGCCGGCATATGCGGATACTGTGGCCACCTCCCCCTGGAGCTCCTCTACCTTGGTCTCCAGCTCGGCCCTCTCCTCCTCCAGGCCCTTCTTCTCCTCTTCAAGAGCCTCGACCTGGGCCTCCAGCTTGGCCACCTGCTTCCTGGCCCTCTCCTCCAAGCGGGCTTTCTCTCGTTGGAGCTTGGATTTCTCCAACTCCAAGAGGTTTTGGGCTCTTGTCAACGCCGCCACCTGCTTCTTCAGCTCCGGTAGGTCTTCACTTGCATCCGACTGATACAAGTGGTACAACAACTACAGTTTAACAGGCTCCGGTTAGAAAGCAACAGAGCACGAAATAATGAACGAATACTAGTGTCAAACTGTCCTTACCTAGAGGGCCACCTCCTTGGTTTTCAGCCGGTTCTCCTCCGGTCGCCCTCCCGGAACCACAATCTTCTCCAGCTCCATCCCCTGCACATCCATGAGCAGCCTCCGGGCGAACGAGTTTCTGGGCAGCTATGCTACGGGCCAGGCCCCGCCGCAGGAGCCTTCTCCACCCCCGATGCTTCCGTACTGGCAGCAGCAGAGCTAGGGCTGTCAATGGGTCGTGTCGTGTCGAGTTCGTGTCGTGTCGGGTCAAAGTTTTTCGCGTGTCACAAAACACAAACCCAAACCTGATAGGAGCATAAAATGCGACGTTCTTAATATGTTTTTACCCTCATTTATGCTTCGTTTAACCCTTATTTATCTAAGATAGAGTCATAATTTAGTTTAGTGTCATTTCGGAAGAGTTTTGGAGAAAGTGTGCTTAATTGTCAGAAAAACGACTAAGTATAGAAATCTGAGGCAAAAGTGCAAAATATGTTGTTTTCGTGATTTTGAGGCCTGTTTTTGACTGACCTATCCTTTTCCAAATTTGATGAAATTTGGTATGCACATAGTTGGCAAGCTAATGTGTATTGTGTCACAATGTCAGATCAATCGGAGTTTGGGAAGTCACCCAAACGATGGCTGCAACTTGGCCGTTTGAGCAAAGATCATCAGGAACTACCAGGATTTTCCTGGGACTGTGTCCTGACTTCCGGAATTTCTGTGGGACACATCGCTTGGAACCAGAGAATATGCCATATGCCGTTGGAAAGCTCTACGAGTCTAGTTTCTCTGGAACTTAGAATCGCATCAATCGGAGCTCTGAAGAAAATGTTATGCTGGTTTGAATGCACGAAGGTCAAGTCTGCCAAAAGAAGAAAACCTAAACCGAGTTCTACATGGATTTGGCTTACGAATGTGGACTGAATTCCATCCTTTGTGCAAGATTTTTGGCTGAATTAATTCATGGAAAACCTAAAGAGATATTGCTCAATTATTCAGTCATTATCTTGGGAATTTTCGGCAGAAAATAGAGGAAGAAAATCGCAACAAATCCTGATCAAATTCGGCAGAATTCCTGTGCATGTCATCCAACTTCCACGGACTCTCCCGGACAGCTCACAATGAATCAGAGTTCGACCCTTATATGGATAGAAAGCTACGGGAGTTTAGTTTCCAACCCAACTGGAATCATCTTAATATCGAGTTTCTAGAGAAAGATATTCCATAATTTTCACTCAAAGGTCAAATCTGCCAGCAGAATAAGTTTGAGAAAAACTAGGTTTTGTGAACCCTAGTTGCAGCCAACCTTTTTGCCTCTATATATTGGACGATTTTTACACAGAAAAAGGATCTCTTCTCTCTTACTTTTCACTAGCCGAAATTCTGTCCAATTAGCACCACAAATCCCAAAGAAAATTCAAGCCGATTCCACCATTCACCACCACTTACGATCGCAAGACATCATCCCACCGAATCTTCCTTTGCCGATTCCTCTTCAAGGTTTCTTTTAAAGTGTGATTCACTCATCTCTCATGACTTGTAATTTTCTGTATAATTACTTAACTTTGTCTATGAAGTTTGTAAGGATTTGTGGTTTGTTATTTGGTTTTATTAATTTTACATTGGATTTCCGAAATTCTGTTATGTGTTTTGGTTTTGTTTTTGTCTAATTGATGAACATGTGTATGACGAATTGATTGTATGGTAATAGGGCAGTAACTTTGTTTGATGATTTGATGATTTTATTTGGTTTATTTTCTGAATTCGTATGCACAACAAGTTTTAGGGTTAAGTGAAGCTTTAGCTAGGCTGATCTTGGGTTTAATTCTTTATGTTACCGAACCACAAATATGAGGTAAGTTATACACGAAGTTGATTTATCTTGTATTGGTTCTAAGGGATAGAGTAATTCAGAAAATATGCATGTTGAAGCAAGGTGAGGTGACGCCATACTTGTTGCATGTTTCCAATTCAACTCATTGTGCTTATGTGTTTCTTGGTTTAATTTCTACACGAAGTGTCTTTAAACTGATTAGCACTATGTTTAGGGTTATGCACGAAGCTAATTCTGAATAATTAAGGAGTTTTGAATGATTAGATGAACCACGAAGGGCTCTAGTTATAATTGGAACTAAATTGCATGAAATCGGATTCAATAAAGTTGCTGCCGTATTATTGTCTTTGATCGGTTTGTTATGTGCATGTGAGTTTTTATGTGATTTGTTTTGTTTGAAAGATGTTGATCATATGTAAATACATAATTTAGGTTTTATTTTCGTAATTTTCAGTAGGTTTTAGAATCAAATATCAAACCCCCAATATGATTTTGTAATGCTTTATGTGATTGAAAGCCCTTGATTTCCCCGGATTGAACGATCCATACTTGTCATATACTAACGATGACACAAGAAGGGTAATATGTGTATGAAGTTGTTTTGCAGGTACAATGTGCTTGGATAATAGCTCCATCAAAACCCAACCCATTTAATAATCGTGTCAAAAATTTAAACCCAAACCCAACCTATTTATTAACGGGTTACCCGTTTTCAACCCGTTTAACCCATTTAATAAATAGGTCGTGCGGTGTTGGACAAATGACCCATTAACATTGTGACTCATTTAACTTATGACTTGATTAAATTCACAACAAACTACACAAGACCACAATTATCTATAATTCATATATAAATCCATTCATAAATGTAAAATTAAAATTAAATTCATCCATCGTACAAAAAAAAATACATAATCCATAAACTGAGTTTGAAATTTAAATTTGAATGTAAAGTATAAAATACTAACTTGCAAACACTACTTCACTTTATTCAGCATAAAAGGAACAAGTAATCACCACCTATAACAAAGCAAGATCAATAGATTAATCATAATACTTAATAGAATATCTACTTTCTCACAATAAAAAAAAAATTTAGAATAAAAATGTCCTAGTAATCAAAATCACTTACCAAGAAAAATTAATCACTTTGTGATGTTTTGGTTTTATTTCTCTTAACTTGGACGGGCAGCGGTAATGGAACCATCAATAGATACACTATTAGCATCGATGATGCTTAACTTGATAATATCTTCATTCAAGTCATCCAGTATAGGAGGCAAAGTATGAACAACAGCTAATAAAAGACAATATAGGTGACTTTATTTCGTTTTAAGCGGGTTAATTTCGAGTTGGCGGGTTGACCCGCGGTTGACCCGCCGTTGACCTGCTTTTTAATCGTGCGGGTTCAACCCGCTTTATTTCGTGCAGGTTTCGAGTAGTGTCGGAATTGACAGGCCTAAGCAAAGCTAGAGACAGCAGGAACATCGCCTTTGGCGGTAGTGGGGCCACCACGCGTCAGCTTCAGCCGCTTGGCCAAGCTCTCACCAACCGACCGGCCGGTGTAGGTAACAACCGCGGAGGCCGGCATCTCCCGGGACCTCTTCCTCCTCTCATCCAAGTCAACATGTAAAGGACAAGATTGGACGGCAGATAGTGAGGACTTAGTTACAATTGGCACCAGACCCAACCGCTGTGGAATCCTTGAAGCACCACCCGGGGGCTTTGACGGCCCACCTATAGTCTTCCCCAGTCTAGAAACTACTTGGGGTCCCGAAGCGTGAGTCTTTACGCGCATCAAGCCGTAATCCTCGTCCGCAACGTCCAACGAAACCGGTTTGTCATGTACAGTTAACCCCTCGGTTCCCCGGTCAACTGTTGACCGTGCAGCGGCTTCCCCCTTTTCCTTTAGCTTCGAGACTAGATTCTGATTGTCCACTGACAGAGTCTCGTGAGCTTTAATTGCCGACCGGGATGATACACCTGCAGAACCCAAGGCAAACATATTAGTCAATACCAATACGCTCAACGGGATCAAAGATACATCCTACATTCCACCACCCACTAGGATTCCCCCCTAGATGACATAGTTTCAGCACTTCCCGCTGGATAAAGTTGTAGGAACTCCGCTCCAAGTCCGACCAGCACCCAAATACTTGGGCGATCCTATCTCTCTCAACTTCAGATAACTGATACGACTGATCGCCGATCGGCTGAAAGGCACCAGACACCGATAAGTCCTACTCTTCTTCTGCCAGCCCCCCTGCCATTACCACCTTCTTCCTCTAATTATTGTTAAGCCAGGAGGGCAAGCGGGTTATCACCGGTTTAAAGTCTTGAGCAGAAAAGCTTACACACCCCCGAGCCTTACTCTTCTTCGAGTATGTCACCTGGTACAAGGCCCGAAATTCATTCACCGTTGGGCAACTCATATCACTCAGTCAGTAGAGACAGCCCGGGCTCAGTAGTTGCCTCCACTGGTTCCCGAGAAGCTGTGTCGGTGATATCCTGATGGCACTCAGCAGGTACTGCACAAAGTCTGGTAGCGGGAGTGATAGCCCATGCCAGAATTGATCCTCATGAATGACAACCCAACCATCCTTCGGGTTGCAAGCCGACTCTCCGGCATGTAGAGGTCGTAGATCTACTTCTCCAGGAATATTCCACCACGCCCGAAATGCGGCAATCTCCCCAGGAGATAATGAGCCCTCCGGCTCATCAGAGCTTATGGTTTTATCCCCGTCCACAAGTATGTGGCGCGAGGCCCCTCTTGGGTGGGCAGTGCCCAAGGACACTCCACAGGGAGCATCCTCCTGTCCCAGAGACCTGGACTTCGACGCCTCGACGGTCGAGCGAGCGCTGGCGTTCGGTCCTGAGGAAGAGGAGGCAAGCCAGTCCTCCATCCTCTCTTGGTCGTCCCTCACCGGTCGCCTGGTGGCTGATCCGGAAATCTCACTGGAGCTCCCAGAATCCATGTAACCTAGAAAAAAAAACCCCTTGCCCAATCAGAAACATAATCTAAAATGACAACCACCGCAGGGCAGTCCGAAGCATATAGTGCCTCAGCACAGCCCACACCTGCCGTTAGGCATCTCAGCCAAAAGTTCCAGGTTCTCGCGGAGATCCGGTATTACAAGGGTCCTATCCAAAGGGCTAATCTAGATACCACCAACTGCCCACGAACAGAAAAGGGGGGAGGATAAACAATTTCAGAATCTCAAAGGACTGGGACTCACCAATTAGTGTGCACGACGACGGAAACGTAACAGCTGGAAAGCACCGAGCAATTGTGTTGAGCGAGCCTAAACAAGGGATCAGTTCTCAGCCAAACGAAAAACACACGAAGAGGCAAGGGTTTATATGCAGGCCCAACGCCCTTGAATTCCCACCCCAAACTACTCAGTAGGGCAAGTAAAGCGCCCACGGATCCGGGTCATCCATCTCTGACCATCTCCTACCAGCACGTGTCCCAGTATTGGTAACTTCCCAGGCCATCATAACTTATGGGACTAATGGAATACCCCTTCATTGCATGTCTGCCACTTGCCTCGCATGCGGAGGGTAGTTGAAAGAGCAGGGGACATACTCGAACCGTCCCGCCTAGAGCCTACTCCACCTAACGCTGAAATACTCCAACAAATCAAGGTATCCCACCAGAAGAACTCTTCCTCTAACACATGAGACTTCTTCCCGCAGGCTAGAAACCATGCAGGATTATTATTATTACCCCCAAAATACTCCAACAAGTACGGGGCATTCTAACATATACGTACTCCAACGGTACGGGCCATTCCACCGGTTGAATTTATTCCACATTTACAGCCAAAACAAAAAACGGCTCGGTATCACACCGGGAGAAGTCTTCCTCTAGCACAGGAAACATCTTCCCGCAAGCTAAAAACCCTGCAACAATATTATGTATAGGCTACGATATTCCAAACGTAGTGCCTGCTCCAGTTCAACGGTTTCCTAGTCCTCAGTCCATCCAACTTCAACTATTGGATGCGGTATCAGACCGGCATGCTGGTACTTGCTTATCGCTCTCCTATGAAATAACCGGTCAGCGAATTGAGACATTCCTACGGACAGCTATGCATGACCTAACAGATCCAATGTACCACCGGGCTTTATAAACCCCGGGAGACTTGATCCTCTAACACATGACAACTATTCCCGCAGGCTAAAAACTCTGCACATACATCCCACTTGCAAGAACAAATGTAGCGACGTTGGGACGACTGCCCAGGACTACTCCGGGCCACACCACCCACCGGGAGACTTGATCCTCTCATACAAGACAACTCTTCCCGTAGGCTAAAAACTTTGCACATACCTCATGCCTGTACTGCCAAAGGGTATGAAATGATCGGGGATGTCTCCGGTACCAACACGGGACCGCTTCACCCTGGGAGACATGATCCTCTCATACAGGACAACTCTTCCCGCAGGCTAAAAACCCTGCACATCCTATATGTCTGCAAGAACAAGAGGTTGTGTGACACGTGGGGACGGCTGCCCAGGATCACTCCGGGCCACGCCACCCACCAGGAACTCCTATAACACAGGACACGTTTCCCGGTGATACATTTTCACCTCGCCATCCACCGCTTTAGTCAACCGGTGCCCTCTGCGGATACTGTTCTAAAATGTGGGGCACTCGTTCATCTCATTCGCTATATTCACCGGGTTTTCCCGGAACATAGCACGGCGGATTTCAACCTCACATCATCTCATTCGCTATATTCACCGGGTTTTCCCCCGGAACATAGCATGGTGGATTTCAACGCCACATTATCATCTCACATACTACATCTTGTACCCATATGCAACTGTCATCATCAACATCATAACCGTGCACTCATCACGTTATGCATCATCATAACATGTTTATTCGAACGCCCGGCCAAGTCCAATCTTAAACGCGGACTTGGGGGGCTAGGGTACAAGTGGGTAAGTGCCCCAGCGGGTCTGCGGGCCTATAAAGGAAGAGATATTTAAGTCCCCATTCAAGATGGCACTTGACCGAAAACTTGGGAGACTTGTTGACAGTAGCCATAGAGAGGCTACCTACGCCCCCAGACCCGCAGCCAGGACTCCTGGATCTGACCTAGGGCCCGGGGCCAAAGCATGAACACCTGGACCCGTGCCCGGGCAGGTCTTACCTGTGACCTAGGCCCGGGAACCGGGGATGGTAGCTCCCTAAACAGGGGCCGAAACAGTACAGTAATATGTGCAAAAAGAGCTGAATAGACCGGCCCTGCCCGGTATTCTCTTAGTTAGCAGGATTTGCAGGCAGGAATCACACCAAGATCCACCAGTATCTTTGAGTCTACGGATTCAGACAGAAACAGCTTATCAACGACAAAAGGGATGAATAACTGCTTTATTTATTCAGGAGAGCACACAAATGGCAAGGTTTTGAAAATTGGTTATAGTGTTACCTTGATCTTGCCCAGCTCAGTCAACTCGTTTAGTTCAAAGACCTTGATCTAAATACGGTTTTCGTTGCCCCAAATTGACGTCAACATATTAATTACATTTTGGATACTATTTTATTTTTTTCAAATCTACATGGGGTGTGAGTTGATGGCATTATCCATCTCGACCTACGTATTTATGCTAAAACTTTCTAATTGTAGAAAAAATGGCTACTTACGTGAGCATTGTAGATCAATTGAAGTAGCAGTGTTCTACATATCAATGTTACGATAGGAAATAGAGCTCCCAAACCAGCATTGACCACTTTTGGCGTAGATAATTTGATGCGGTGGATAGGATGAGGAGGATCTAAAAGAAAAGAAATCCAAAACTTCACTCCACAACTATTTTTAATTCCACATAAATCTCATATGCTTATTTGAAGAGATGGTATTTGATACGACCCGAACCTTTACCGTTTAACTGTTTTACTTTTATTATTTCTCTTCGGGAATTGTTTTTACGATTTGAAAGTTCTAAAGGTTGACTTTTAAATAAGTTGACTCGACCGAGAATTTTATTTCATGACGAGGTAGTAGACGTTGAGACGAGTTCGTGGACACGTAGCATGCTCAATTTGGAGTTCGTACGAAAAAGTTACGATGTAAATCGGAAATTTTCCCGATTTTTGGACGAGTATAAATAGCGAGAAATGAAAAATTTCCCGAGCGGGAAACTTTCCTTTTCTTTTTCTTTTCTTTCTTTTTCTTCTCTCTCTTTTCTCTCTCCTCTCCCCCGATCGGCCGACCGACCCTCTCCCTGCCTCCACCCAACTCCGCCGTCCGGCCGAACTGGACCGCCGCACCGGTCACGTTCGGATCGGCTCGGCCTCCTCTTCACGTCGGTGGCAGCGGCGCAGTGTGAATCGCCGTCGTTCGGCCGTGCGACGCCAGAGACCGAACGCCACCGACGGTTTGAAACTCCCTCCTCCGGCCACTTCTTGGCCCGATTTTAGGGGGGAAATGGAGACCTTGACTCGTGTAGTAATCCCACCAAAGGAATCGATCCAAATCGATCCAGGTAAGGAGAATTGAGAATTTGAAAATTTTAGGGTTTTTGTGATTTTTGGTGGAGGTTGTGATTTTGGTGTTTTTGGTGGATTTGGAGGCTAGAATTGGGTTTAGGACGATGATTGGAGTCGATTGGGTGTATTTTGATGTTGAATTGGTTGGTTTTTGGAGAAAATTGGATTTGGGAAAAATGGGCCGTCGTACCGGCCGCCGTTTGCGGCGGCTGGGGCTGTTTTTGACGTCGGGGATGAGTCCCCGAGGTGGTGGCGATGGTGTTGGGTGAATTTGGGATCGATTGGAGGTGGTTTTGCCTCTTGTGGCGGCGCTGCCGGCGGCGGTGGCGTCGGCGTCACTGTTCCGGCGGTGTGAGGTAGAAGACGATGAACAGTAAATGGTAAAAAGTAAAAGTAAAACGGTAAAATGTGAAAAGTAAATAGTAAACAGTAAAAGTAAAGATAAACAGTAAAAGTAAATGGTAAATAGTAATTAGATTTTAACTATTTACTGTTTGACTTTCAGAATTTATGTTTTACCTAGAATAATTACTGTTTGACCATTAAAAGTTACTGTTGACTTACCGTAAAAAGGTAAAAGCTGATAAAAAGGAGTTTTACGACGAAATAACTAGGAAAAGAATTAATCGGACACGGAGTGGGTGTCCTGAGTAATTTTGAGATGTAAATGGTTTCGGTATTTGAGACGTAATTTCAATACCGATAACAATAGTTTAAATGAGGTTATTCGGACGAGTGAGGACGTCGTAAATTTCGCTTTATAATAAATTTCGGATTCTGAGATATCTTTTAAACCGTCTCTGTTACAGGTCGAGAAGTTACTCGACGGGACGAGAGCGCGAAATATCGGCACGCTCGGCCTTACTGTGAGTGGATTTTATTTTAAAATAAATGCATGCGTTTACGTTTTATTGAAATGCCATTTATTTAATTAAATAAGTTTATGTGTATTTTGATGTAAAGACCGGAAATGAGATTTCCGGCGATTTAATGTTTTCGAATTTGTGATTTTTCGACATGTGAGACATGTCGATGTTGTATATATATTTTTGATATTATTTTACGGCATATTGGATATGTCGGACATATATGAATATATTTTGAGGCTATTATACTATTTATGATTATTATAAGCCTCAGATGTGCGGTCGGGGACCGTACGGATTTATGATATATAAGGGGAAGCGTACTTTCGGTTTTGTTTTCGGATTTTCACCATATCAGGGTCGGGATACATGTGCATATTGATGCTAGCTAGCTTAGTCGCCTGAGCCCACGCGAGGTGACGACTTGACCACATATGTCAGATTCACGCTCGGTGGTCGACGTGTACGGGCAGAGTGTAGCCTGAGCCCACGCGAGGTGACGATTTGACCCTATAGGTCAGATTCACGCTCGGTGGTCGACGTGTACGGGCATAGCGTGAGGACGCTATTGAGACTCTTGTGATTTGACCCTTAGCCTTAGAGGCTACTGTTAAATGGTGGTAATAACGTTCCCCTATTCTATTATATGACCAATGGGTTTGGTCATGATTTTTATATTATGAGGTTTTCGGGAATATTTTCTCTATGAGATTTCTGATTTTAATAAATTCCCGAACCAGCGGGGCTGGGTTTTTATATGACCAATGGGATTGGCCGTGAAATATTATTAATTGATATTCAAAAATATTTCGTTTTCAAATATATATATAAACAAAATTATTATTTGTTTATTTGATATATTAGCGGGGCTGATTTTTAAATACGATTTTCTTAAAACGTGGGACGTTTTATTAAAGGCATGCAATGTGGTTTTATATATAAAATATTGGGAAAGTAACATGATACTTTCAATTAAAGTATTATATTAGATTGTTTTATTTTTATCCACTCACTCTAACGTTTTTAATTTACTTTCCCCTGGGCCCTTCGTTTTAAAATCGCCCAGTGTACAGAGTAGTGATCAGAGGTCAAGAGTACTCGGAGTCGAGGCATAGTCATCATCATCGTCACTTCCGCTAGGTGGGATCTGTGATCCCTTATTCTTTTATTTCCATATTACATTTCTTGTTATACTTTCATTTGTGATTCCAGTTCATTTTGTTAGATTGCTCTGATTACCTGTGAGCCAGTTGAATTAGATTTTGTATTTATTTGTGGCGGTTGTTGTGATTTGGGGAGCAGATGGCTCCAGGTGTTTCGGATGGAACTGGAATTTAGAAGTGTTTTGGTTGTTGCAGGTTTTAGGGTTGTCCATCTTAAGATTGACTTATCGATTTATCGATAGAGTTAGTCTTAAGGTGGTCCCCGCAGGGCCTTATCCGGGTTTCAGGGTGAAATCTGGTTCGGGTCCTGTTAGTATTAGTATACGTAGATAGCATGAGGCATTTGATAGTGACCTTATATGAATATCTACATGCCAAAAAGTAAAATATAACAATGAATAATTACCTCATGTTATTTTCTCCTAGACAGGTTGTTGGTATTTTTATTGAATGACCACCTCAGCTAGCTAGACTTTGTTCGATTTAATCTAATATATATACATATATGACAAAATATGAGAGAGAGAGAGAGAGAGAGAGAGAGAGAGAGAGAGAGAGAGAGAGTCAAATAAGATTGTATATGAAATTGAGATGCTAGATGTTGAATATCTAGACAGGTAGAATTAACCTGACATTGAATTTGTGATCTACCACAAAAAAAGCATCAATGGGAAGCTTGGAATCCCCTCAATAGCGTCAATGATATTAAAGTAATGATGCAACAACGCAGTATGAAGTCCTTCACGAAGAGCATAGGCCTCAACCACTAACACACTAACTACTCCAATGTACTAGGAAGCAACAACCTTACAATTACTTGGAGGGAACTTCTATCATCAATGAGAAGCTTGGAATCCCCTCAATAGCATCAATGATATTAAAGTAATGATGCAACAACGCAGTATGAAGTCCTTCAAGAAGAGCATAGGCCTCAACCACTAACACACTAACTACTCCAATGTACTAGGAAGCAACAACCATACAATTACTTGGAGAGAACTTCTATTCATACCTCCAAAATCGACACTTGGACCTCCTTACTCAATGAACCTCCACTTTGTTTTTATAAAATGGTAAAATGCTATTTAGACCTCCCTAGTTTTTCCAAAATGCCCATTGTTGACAGTAGCCAGAGGGGCTACAGCAGGCCCGCAGACCCGCAGCTAGTGCACCAGGGGCCGGCCCAAGGCCCAGGACCGGATCACCAGAACCCGGCCTCGGGGTCCAGCAGTCCATCCTGCTACTAGGGGCCCGGGGTCCGGGGGCTCCTGCCTGCCTAAGAGGTCACCAAAGCTGCCCTTTGGTGTGCAAACAGAAGGGAACCAGTCTCACATCGAAGGGTAAGGCCAGACCTCACTCCTGGCCACCTATATAAGGGCCCCAACTACCCTCATTAATAGGTAACTGATCCTTCCTACCGCTTATATACGTGCTTAAGTTATATCTATTCCAACTATACTAACTTAGGCATCGGAGAGGAGAAGACCGGCCCGCCCGGTATTCCCCTTAGTAAGCAGGTTTGCAGGAGATAGCACGAAGATTCACCTGTCTCTACCAGGCCCCAGGGTTTGTGCAGAAACAATTGGCGCCGTCTGTGGGAACATTGGACAAGAAACCACGTAAGCACTATCGATGGCAGAGAGTTCGGAAGCAAGACATGAAAGAAATACCACCGAGGAGCAGCTTGTTGCACCAGTGCAAACGCTTGTCTCCACCCCGGTCGTTATGCGAGAGCAGCGCGGCGACCAGGGCGATCAGGAAGGCGGGAGCTGTGGGAGGCCGACCGGCACGCCGGGGCCAAACCACGACAGCTCGCGCGGCAAAGGCCCGGCAACTGAAGACAGGCCTGTGCACCGGGGCTTTTCTCTGACGTTCTCGGATGATCCGAGTGACCGAGAGGAGAGCCCGCGCTGCAACAGTGACCGAGACACCACGTACAGCCCCGACCAGAGCAGTATGGCGGGAGAGATACGGGCAATGGCCGCAGAGGTCAGTCGCCTACGTGAGGAGGGCGACCAGGATAGAGCCAAGTCCAACGCCCGGTATGGAGAAATGGAGGCGGTAAACGCTGCCCTAGTAGCCGCCCTGGAGAGAGGACAACAGCGCAACGACGCTATGGTCAGGGCACAGGCACCCCCGCCAGTTCGATCTCAGCAGTTTGAAGCGGGGCAGTCATCGGGCGGTAGGCCCAGTGATCCCGAGCGAACGGATTCACCGGCCGGCACGGCCCCGCCAAAGAGCACGCCGACGCCTCGCCAGCCCCACACTTCGTTCGAGGATGAAACCATGACCCCTACTGCACGGGTATTGCAGATGCTCGCCGACACTGTGTCGGATTTGAAGGCCCAAATGGAGGCCAATGAGAGAAGAGCGGCACGACCGATGGAAGGAGCACGGTTCAATGAGCGCATGGGCCCCTTCTCGCACCGGGTTATGGAATCGGGGAGGTCCGGTAACCAGAAGTCCCTCAAGCTCACCTACTCGGGGTCCGGCTGCCCGTACCAGCACCTGGATAGTTTCCGGTCTCAGGCATACGCCAAAGGCTACTCTGATGCAGTATGCTGCAACATTTTCCAGGAAACACTGTCTGGGGAGGCGCTCAGCTGGTTTTATGAGCTTCCGACAAATTCAATCGAGGCCTTCGAGCAGTTGGCCGACCGGTTTGTAGGCCGCTTCATCCTCAGGGTCGAGGGAGCCCGCACATCGACCATCCTCTTCAACTGCATGCAAGCGCCCGACGAGGAATTGAGGACTTTCGTCAACCGTTGGCAGACGGCGACGGCCGGGGTTCGGAACCTTGACAAAGGTATTGCTGAGATGGCGTTTAAGCAAGGGCTCCGGCCAGGAAAATTTTCATATGCAGTGCGGGTAGAACTCCCACACGGGTATGACGAGTTGATGGCAATGGCCATCCGGCACGCCCAGGCCGATCACGAGACGTACGGGCAGCACCTGCTGAAGAGGAAGCAGGAAGAGCAGCAAGAAGACCACCCCCGGGAAGAGCACCCCCCACATCGACAAGAAGACAAGACAAGCCAGCGGACCGAGAACCGAGCCGCCCGGCCAAGCCGGCCCAACAGAAATTGGGGGCAACGGCAGCAGAAGCCCTATCATGACAGACCCCAGAACGAGCACAAGCCGGCGCAGTACCGGTAAGAACGCCCTCTGGCAATCATGCCAGCACAACCGGCCGGTCAAGAGGTCTTCACCGCTCTCACCTCTTCATACGAAGACATTTTGCTTGAGAACGGGAACATCATTCGACCACCGCCCAGGAGAAAGTACCCAAAGGGGAAGCTTACCACGGCGCAAACGGGCAAGTACTGCTCCTATCATGATGAGGCTACTCATCGAACGAGCCAGTGCTGTGCTCTCAAAACAGCGGTGGAGGGATTGATTAGTAACGGCCAGCTCCAACGGTATATAAGGGAAATGAGAGCAGATACCGACCGGGAGCAAGACTGGGGCTGGTAGACTCGCCGAGCCTCTAAGCGGTTAGTTTGGCATATCGTCGGTTCGACCGCTGTAACATCAAGATGTATATACAAACTACTTTCAAGAAAAATTCCACCGGTTCCACCAATTCAAGTACATTCATAGTCAAGGGATAATACAAGCAAAGGCCGTTCCGGCAAGTTTACAAAAAAAGAGCAAGGGCAAAATCCTAAGGAGCTACACCTCCACCCTCAGCGGGCAATTCACCAGCTTCTCCGGATGAAGCAACCGCGCCTTCAGCAATCTGAGGTCCACCCTCCCCTTCCGGTTGCTCTTCTGCCGACTGCTCATGGATATCCGACTGCTCATGAATATCTTCATCAGCAGCCTTCGACATCCGGGAAGTATCCAGGTACCCCTTCTGCTCCCATTCCGTGCACGCATCCGCGATGCCCGATTCCCTGGCCTTCTCCAGGATCTGAAGGAACTGATCGCTCTCATGGTATTTGAGAACAACCCGCTCGTACAGTTCCGGGTCCTCTTCCTCGGCCGCAGTGGCAGAGGCGGCGCGCACAGCGGCAGCTCCCACCTGGAGCTCGTCCACCTTGGCCTCCAGTTCGGTCTTCTCCTCCTCAGCCAGCTCCTTCTCCCTCTCCAGGCTCCGGACCTGCTCCTCCAACTTGGCCACCTGCTTCTTGGCCCTCTCCTCCAATCTGACATTCTCCCGCTCCAGCCGGGACCTCTTTGCTTCCAGCCGCTCTCGGGCTTCTGTCAGCTCGGCCACCTGCCTCTTCAGCTCCTCGCTCGGATCGGGCTGGTACAGATTGTACAGCTGCTGCATAACAACAGAGGCAATTAAGCAAGCAGCAAAGGAAATAAGTTACGAGCGGTACAATAGCACCGGACAATTCTTACCTGCAGGACCGACTCCATGAACTTTTGGCGCTTCCCGCCCGCTAAGGCTCCGGTGACCTCAGCCCTGTCCAGACCAAGGGCGGCCAAGTCTGCCCCCAGCTACCGGGCGAGTGCACTCTCCGGGCTTCCCCTCCGTGACTCCGCAGGCGCGGGGCTACTCTGCCAGGTAGCGGCAGCCTTCTCCCCAGCGGAACTCGATGCACCGCTGGTTACCATGAGCCGTTTGGCCAGATTCTCACCGGACGACCCACCGGTCAGCGTCACCAGCATGGAGGGAGGAACGTCCATGATCCTCCGCCTCTTCTCACCCTGGCCGTCAGGCGAAGAAGATTGCCCGCCTAATCGGGTTACCCGGGTGACGAGCGGGACTGACCCCGGCCGGTATGGAATCCGGCTCACTCCACCTGGAATCTTCAGTGGCCCCCCGGTAGTCTTGCCCTTACCGGGTCCCGCCTTGGGCGCAGCAGGATGGCTCTTCACACGCGCCAGGACGTAGCCCTCGTCCTCAACATCCATGGCCCGCGGTTCGGGATGAACCGTAAGCCGACCGGACTCCTCGTCCACCGAGGTCCGTGAAACGGCCTCGCCTTTCTCCTTCAGCCTCGCGAGAAGGTCTTCACCGTCCATGGATAGGGTTGTTTCGGGTTTGATGACCGCCCGGGAAGATGCACCTGCAGGACGAGCAAAGGTTGGTATTTAAAAGTTAGCAAAAGTGTCACCACTAGCACTCGCTACGCACCGGGATCTCGCCCGAGACAGCAATACTCCAACACTTCTCTCCGGATGAAGTTGTAAGAGCTCCGTTCGAGATCATCCCAACATCCGAGTATGGTCGTGATCCTCTCCTGCTCCAACTCGGACAGCTCGAACGATTGATCCCCAGGGGGCTGGAAGGCACCAGGAACCCGGTACATCTTACTCTTCTGCCATTTACCGCCCGCCATCACCACCTTCTTCCTCCAGTTGTTATCCACCCAAGTAGGCATATTGGTGATGATAGGTTGAAAACATCGGGCGCTGAAGGACTGACAACCCCGAGACCCTCGCTTCTTCGAGTAGAACAACCTGTACAGTGCCCGGAATTCGTTTACCGTTGGCATACTCATCCCGGAAAACTCGTACAGGCAGCCGAGGCTCAGCAGTCGCCTCCACTGAAGCCCTGGAAGCTGCGCGAGAGATACTTGCAGTGCACTGAGCATGTACTGCACGAAGTCTGGCAGCGGGAGTGAGAACCCGTGGCGAAACTGGTCTAGATGCACGGCAACCCAACCTGCCTCCGGGTTACAGGCTGACTCTCCGGGATTCAGTGGCCGTAGCGCCACCTCATCCGGGATACTCCACGTCTCCCGAAACGCAGCAATCTCTCCGGGGTTCATGCTACCCTCCGGCTCATCGCACACCACGGCACCCTTCCCTCTACCGATGGTGTAGCTCACGGGCGGAGCACCAGCAAGGCGCACCCCGTGCGGTATTTCCTCACAACCTGAGGACCCGGAAGACGAAGCCCCGCTCCGAGAGCGGTCAGCAGCTTCAGACACCGGGGATTCCGAACCTAGCCAGTCCTCCAGTCTCTCCTCATCATCCACAATGGGACGCCTGTCGGTCGATTCGGAAGCCCCATCAGAACTTGCAGAAGACATTTTTAACCTAAGGGGAAGAAAAAACAAAACCCTAGCGCTGGTCAGCAACAGGCTAGAACAGCGCCCTCTGCGGCCCCTCCCCAAGTTTACCGCAAACGCTCCGCGTAAAACAACTCAGTCGGCGACAGAGACCCCCCCCCCCCCCCCCCCCCCCCCCCCCGCCGCAAAAACACCGAAAAGAAAAACAAGAACAACACCAGGCAAAGAAAGTAAGATCTTACCGATTAGTATGCTCAACCGAGGAAAGTTCGCCCTGCGAAAGCAGCGAGCAATGATAGGAGAAGAGTAAAAGAGCACTTGAGGTAACGGATGTCGCGGGGCACCTCCACAGAGCTTTCGCCGGATTTCTCTCTCTCTTATTCTCTCTGATCAAGCAGCAAAACAGAACTTGAGAAGGCAGAGGAGGCCTTTTTATAGAAAGGTCCGGTGCCCTAGGCGCTTGTAATCCCCCCAAAACACGCAATCAGAACAATTCAAACGCCCGCGAATCCAGACCCTCCATCTCAGACCGCTCCCTACCAGCACGTGTCCCAGCATCAGTAAACTGCCCACGCCATCATAACTGATGGGACTGATGGACTTCCTCCTTAAATGCATGTCAGCCACTTGTCCCGCCTGCTGGCGACAGGTAAGGGAGTTAGGAGCGGGAACCGAGGAGTCAGGCCCCCCCCACTTCCCCAGGCTCTACGGTTCCATGGCAGTTCACGGTTAGGTATCATTCAACCGGCTGCATGGCATCTCTCACCGCTGTATGTTTTTCAACCGCTTCGAGAGCATTGTTCCGGGTATGAGCCATCCGGTTCCATGGCAGTTCACGGTTAGGTATCATTCAACCGGCTGCATGGCATCTCTCACCGCTATGTGTTTTTTAACCGCTTCGAGAGCATTGTTCCGGGTATGAGCCATCCGGTTCCATGGCAGTTCACGGTTAGGTATCATTCAACCGGCTGCATGGCATCTCTCACCGCTGTGTTTTTCAACCGCTTCGAGAGCATTGTTCCGGGTATGAGCCATCTGGTTCCATGGCAGTTCACGGTTAGGTATCAATCAACCGGCTGCATGGCATCTCTCACCGCTATGAGTTTTTCAACCGCTTCGAGAGCATTGTTCCGGGTATGAGTCATCCATCCGGTTCCATGGCAGTTCACGGTTAGGTATCATTCAACCGGCTGCATGGCATCTCTCACCGCTGTGTTTTTCAACCGCTTCGAGAGCATTGTTCCGGGTATGAGCCATCCATCCGGTACCATGGCAGTTCACAGTTAGGTATCATTCAACCGGCTCCATGGCATCTCACCGGTTAGGTAACATTCAACCGTCCCGAGACCATCTCACCTGCTCGAGAGCATTCTTCCGGGAACGAGATCCACCCGGCCCCATGGCATATCACTGGGAGACCCGTCTCGATATGGCAGAACGCCCGGTCGAGGTCCGCCCGGTTCCATGGCATGACCCCGGTTATGAGAACATTCGACCGGCATAGACTTTATACACCCGGGGTGAGTTTACATCTAACACATGTACTCTTGTCCAGCAGGATAAAAATCATGCATCGCACTGAACTGCTGTCAATATGGGGCTCTACGGCGAGCCTTGTCACCTCAACGCCACCCCATTTCCTCAACGCTTATTCCAACACAAGCTGAGAAGAACTAGCAAGTGTTAACCGGTGCTTCAACAAACCGCAACACCGGGGCCACCTCCCCGCAGCCTAGCAATATGGAGTCTCGATATGGCAGAACGCCCGGTCGAGGTCCCATACTCCGACTCGTACCGATTTGGCAGAACGCCCGGTCGAGGTCGCAGCCTAGCAATATGGACTCGTCTCGATATGGCAGCACGCCCGGTCGAGGTCCCATACTCCCAACTCGTCTCGATATGGCAGAACGCCCGGTCGAGGTCTGGTGCACAAGTTCACTTGGGGGACTCGTCTCGATATGGCAGAACGCCCGGTCGAGATCCCATGCTCTCCAGCTCGCTCTGATATGGCAGAACGCGGGGTCCAGGTTCCATGCACAAATCTATTGCATGGCGGATTTCAACGCCCTATTATCATTCCATGCACACATCTATTGCATGGCGAATTTCAACGCCCCATAATCACTCCATGCACACATCTATTGCATGGCGGATTTCAACGCCCCACTATCATCTCCATGCTCATAGCACTACAACACTTGAGCACAGTACTACTTATATTGCAAACACTCATAAACTGTTGCACTTCATCGGTAATAGGTACTCACCCCGGTCACGTCCAATCTTCAACGCGGACTTGGGGGACTGGGCACCGTTGGGTTGGTAATCCTGCGGGTCTGCGGGACAAGGGCAAGACATTTTTAAGTCCCCATTCAAGATTGCACTTGACCGGGAACTTGGGGGACTTGTTGACAGTAGCCAGAGGGGCTATAGCAGGCCCGCAGACCCGCAGCTAGTGCACCAGGGGCCGGCCCAGGGCCCGGGACCGGATCACCAGAACCCGGCCTCGGGGTCCAGCAGTTCATCCTGCTACTAGGGGCCCGGGGTCCGGGGGCTCCTGCCTGCCTAAGAGGTCACCAAAGCTACCATTTGGTGTGCAAACAGAAGGGAACCAGTCCCACATCGAAGGGTAAGGCCAGACCTCACTCCTGGCCACCTATATAAGGGCCCCAACTACCCTCATTAATAGGTAACTGATCCTTCCTACCGCTTATATACGTGCTTAAGTTATATCTATTCCAACTATACTAACTTAGGCATCGGAGAGGAGAAGACCGGCCCGCCCGGTATTCCCCTTAGTAAGCAGGTTTGCAGGAGATAGCACGAAGATTCACCTGTCTCTACCAGGCCCCAGAGTTTGTGCAGAAACACCCATATATAGTCCAATAAAACCAATATTTTTTTTTTAGAAATTCTATTCACACCTCCAAAATTGATATTTAGACCTCTTTCAATTTTTAAACATTTGACAATGATATTTTTCATCCAATTGGTTCAAATCTATTATTAGCTTTGTCTAGACTTTGAAGCTTGTTTGTTCATAATCACAGTCCAATTAGCAAATTTATCTCCAAATTCTTTAAGCTCATCGTTGATTATTAATGATTTCAAACAGGAACAAACCAAAAATAATCTGACTGAAAAAAGAAAAGCTCAAAATCACAAATATAAATGTCTACAAAGTACATTATCTTTAGAATTACATCAGAGTTAACGTCTACAAATTGTCAAATCTATATAAATTAAATAAAATTTAACTCAATTATCGATTGTGAATGATTCTGGATTTATGGTTCTTGGACAACAGTTGTTGAAATGATCAAGGTGGTCTCGATATATAGATAACAAATGTTGAACTCTCACGTCAAAATTTCTTTGCCAATTTGGTACAACATGTGGCTAGGGATGTCCAAGGACAATTTTAGCTAGAAAACAAAATACACAAGATAATGAGCATGAAAACACAATGTAGTTGAACAAGAAAAAATTATACAGTAGTGAATTATGACTTACATGCACAAAATGATTTCCGTTTACGAAGCCAATTCCAATCTCTTTAAGCTCATTATTACTCAACGGCCCAACTTTGTGTTCCGCCAAGGAGAAGTATGTTGTGCATTGCCCGTTTGATATAAGTATTACCACTACACCATAAAATGTTGCAATCAAATGCCCCATTTCCTATTGATACATCCAGTATTTTTTATTGCAAATCCAGACTTAAAGTGCTGAAGCGTCTGTTGAGCCTTTTCAACCTCTTTAGTTCCACCAAATAGAATTTCATACAATTTTCGCATACTTTGCAACTCATTTATTAAATCCTTACGAACCTTGCGCCATGATTTTTGACCGAATCCCATTGCTGAAGCCACAACTCGGTATCTGCGACGAGTACTAGTGTCAATCTTTTGAGGACACCCTTTCGTTTTTCGCCTTTTCTGCAGGTTCTTTTAGAAAAGTACTACCTGGATTCATCAACTCATCAATCTTTATCAATAATTGGCGTCTATCTTCATCATTTTGTTGTGAAATCCATATCTCTAATCGTAGCATATGTTGTTTTACTGGAACCTTTTATTGGTTGTTACTACTATGTATGGCTGCATTGATACCCAATTGTCTCCAATGATTATTGATTGCATCAATATGAATTGGCCGATTAGAGCATTTATACTTTGCAATCTCATGTGCACAAGGCAAACCATGTGTAACACGTATCACACAACCACA